>RJWM01015605.1:0-47588 GCA_004363535.1 Dasyprocta punctata | reverse complement strand
CACCGGGGATTGAACTCACAGCCTTGCGCCTGCCAGGGCAGGCGCTTAAGCCACTGAGCCAAACTCCCGGCCCTGGTTTTTTTTGAGGCAGGGTCGCACTATGTAGCTCAGGCCGGCCTTGCACTCGCGTTGTAGCCCAAGCCGGCCTCGAACTCACAACGCTCCTCCTACCTCAGCCTCCCGAGTGCTGGGATTAAAGGCATGCACCACCACGCCTGGCTGGCTATCTTTCTTTCTTTCTCTCGGGGGTGAGATTGAACCCAGGGCCTCGTGTGCCGGACAAGTGCCGTGCCACTAAGTTACATCTCCAGGGCTTGCTCACGTGTGTCCTCTCTCTCTCTCTCTCTCTCTCTCTCTCTCTCTCTCTCTCTCTCTCTCTCTCTCTCTCTCTCTCTCTCTCTCTCTCTCTCTCTCTCTCTCTCTCTCTCTCTCTCTCTCTCTCTCTCTCTCTCTCTCTCTCTCTCTCTCTCTCTCGGCACCAGGGATTGAACTCACGACCTCGTGCTTGACAGGAAGGTGCTGTGCCTCTGAGCTACATTCCCAGTCATCTTTTTGTATCTTAATTTCTCAGTAGTTAGAAAACACACTCAGAATGTTTTCAAATCTATACAGGCATTGGTTTTATATATAAAGATGGTATTTCAAGCCAGGCGTGGTGGCGCACGCCTTTAATCCCAGCACTCGGGAGGCTGAGGTAGGAGGAACGTTGTGAGTTCGAGGCCAGCTTGGGCTACAACGTGAGCGCAAGGCCGGCCTGAGCTACATAGTGCGACCCTGCCTCAAAAAACCAGGGCCGGGAGTTTGGCTCAGTGCCTTAAGCGCCTGCCCTGGCAGGTGTGAGGCTGTGAGTTCAATCCCCGGTGCTGCAAAAAAAAAAAAAAAAAAAAAAAAAAAAAAAAAAAAAAAAAAAAAAAAAAAAAAAAAAAAAAAAAAAAAAGATGGTATTTCAAACAAGTTGGGAGAAAATAGATGTCCAATAAATGGCATTAGGACAACTCAGTGTGGACCTAGGAAAAAAAGTAAACTGTTAACTGTTTGTCTACTTTGTTCCATGTAACAAAGGAAATTCCAGAAGGAGGTTAGATTTAAATTTAAACATTCAAGCTGGGTGTGGAGGCACACACCTGTAATCCCAGCACTCAGGAGGCTGAGGCAGAAGGATCACTGTGAGTTTGAGATCATCCTGGGCTACAAAGTGAGTTCAAGACCAGCCTGAACTGCATAGTGAGACCCTGTCTTTTTTTTTTTTTTTTTTTTTTTGCGGCACCAGGGATTGAACTCACAACCTCGCGCCTGCCAGAGCAGGCGCTTAAGGCACTGAGCCAAACTCCTGGCCCTGGTTTTTTGAGGCAGGGTCGCACTATGTAGCTCAGGCCGGCCTTGCGCTCGCGTTGTAGCCCAAGCCGGCCTCGAACCCACAACGCTCCGCCTACCTCAGCCTCCCGAGTGCTGGGATTAAAGGCGTGTGCCACCACGCCCGGCTGAGAGACCCTGTCTTGAAAAACAGGGCTGGGGATTTAGCTCAGTGGCTCAAGTGCCTGCCTGCCAGGCAGGAGGTTGTGAGTTCAATCCCCTGTACTGAAAAAAAAAAAAAAAATTAAACATCCAAATTAAAGCCATAAAAATATTAGAAGGAAAAAATTAGAAGAGCATGGGCATGGGGGCGCACCCCCGCAAATCCACCACTTGGGAGACTGAGGCAGAAGGATCCTTGTGAATTCAAGACCGGCCTGGTGACAAAGTGAGCTCAAGAACAGCCTATATAAGATATCCTAAGCTTTGCATGATCTGAGCAACTATAAACTGGCTTGTTAGAGGTTAGATTGGGAACAAGTCCAGGAGGGAGCACAGGTAGAAACTCAGAGTTTAGGAGGTTGACAGAGTTTAGGAAGCTGGTCCCAGAACAGTTCTGACCAATTACTGGATTCTGAATGATCAGCAGGATTTATACAGCTAGCAAAGAGATGGGGTAAGTATTTCAAGTCCTGAGAAATGGAGAAAACCAAGTATCTCTTGTGTTCAAAAAGCATTTGCCCTTATTTGCCAGGAGATTTAGGGCATGGGCCTCAGTCTTCATGGCCTAGACATGGCTTGTAATGGAATATTATCCAGGCCCCTTATCTGATACGTGAATTACAGATGAGAAAACATTTCCACACAGGACACATTGGGGTAGCCAGGAGACCAGGCTCCAGCTAGATCTGGCATCACCACTCAATCAGTCATATGACCATGGACACATCACTAAGGCTGAACCGGGACCGTTTGCTCAGCTACCAAAAAGGATGTCAAGAGAGGTGGTGCATTGCCTAGAAGTACAAGCTCAGGACCTAGACTTCCTGGATTCAAATCTTGTTTCTGTCTCTCATTCTGCCTCAATATCACATTTATAAAATGGGAGTAAGGGTAATGGCACTTCCATCTTAGGATTGTTCTGAGAAGTAATTTAGCTATAACTTTTTTTCTTTTAGTACGGGGAATTGAACCCAGGACTTTGTGCTTGCCGGGCAGACATTGTGCTACTAAACTATATCCTGGCCTATAACTTTTTTTCGTTAGTTTGTTTTTTGAGACAGGTGCTTGCAAAGTAGTCCAGGCTGGCCTTGAATTCACTACGTGGCCCAGGTTGGCCTCAAACTCTCAGCGATCCTCCTGCTTCAGCCTCTTGAGTACTGGGATTACAGGCATGTGCCATTACATCCAGCACTACATTATTAATACATATTAAGCACTTAGAAAAATCCCTGGCACACAGTAATACTCTCTAAGTGTTAGCTGTATGAATAGTAATTAGCAGCCAGGCATGACAGTACACACCTATAATCCTAGCACTCAGGAGGCTGAGGCAGGAGGATCACCGTGAGTTCAAGACCAACCTGAGCTACATAGCTAGACTCTATCTCAAAAAAATAAAATAATGGCCAGGGGTTTAACTCAAAGTCTCAAGTGCTTGCCTGGTAAGTGCAAGGTCATGAGTTCGATCCCTGGTACCAAAAAATAAAGAAATAAAGAATAGTAATTGTCTGTATTAATGATTATTATTAATGATGTTGGTTGTGGAGAAGACCAACTCTTAGAGCAGGAGGTAGATGATTTCATTTAGAGTTAAAAATGAAAATTTAGACCCTAAAACAAGAGATGCTAGGAAGTCTCTTTCCTTAGGAATTATGAGCTCAGAGCTGGGAATAACATTAGAAATAATAAATGAGAGAGAGCATTCAGCCTTTTTTGAAGACTTCAGGGAGTAGGAATTCCCTGCTTTCAAGGAAGTCTTGTTGGACTTTCTAGTCAAAAGGCTGAACTCAAACTGAGCTGAAATTTCCCTGCTGATCACTTCTACCTATTGATCCAACTTCTGCCCTCACAGCTCTGTAACAAGTGGAACAAACCTGCACCTGCCAAGCCTTCTTGAAAACTCCCTACAGCTTCCTTCGCTTACTGTTCCAGGAGCTAAACTGACTGTGTTCTGTCAGGTGATCATCCCAGACAGGATTTCCAGATCCCCTGTGTCACAGTCACCCTCCTCTGTGGAAACTCAATTCATCAACATTCCCATTGAAAGCTAGCACTCAGATGGACATGTGGGTCTAGGATACCCTAGGTATGAGTGATGAATGAATGAGTGAGTGAGTTAGTCCAGCTACCATCATAGTGTATGAGTGTATAGCTCAGCGGCACAAGCACCTGCCTGGCAAGTGCAAGGTCCTGAGTTTGATTCCTAGTACAAAAAAATAAAATAAAATCCAGCTATACTTGATCAACAGAAGTTTCCAGCTCATTGGTTTGAGGGACAGGTATGTCTCCCCAGAACTTCTCTCTCCCTGGGGAGAAAAGCTGCAGGACTCTCTAATTGACTCCCCAGAAAGCCTGTGAAATGGAAGTTGGCACAAGAGAAAAGGTACAATCGGAAACACATTCTCTATCCCAGCACTTGGGAGGCTGAGGCAGGAGGATCATTGTGAGTTCGAGAGCAGCCTGGGCCACAAAGTGAGTTCAAGGCCAGCCTGAACTGCATAGTGAGAACCTGCCTCAAAAAATAGGGCCTGGGATTTAGCTCAGTTGCTTAAGCTCCTGCCTGGCAGACTCGAGGTTGTGAGTTTGATCCCCGGTACCGGAAAAAAAAATAAATAAATAAAAAGTACATACTCTAACCATGTAAAGAAAGAAGCTTGCCAAGGCTGGGCATGGTGGCACCTATAGCTACTTGGAAGTCTGAGGCAGGAGGATCACAAAAGTTTTGAGACCAGCCTGAGTAATTTAGTGAGACCTGGTCTAAAAAAAAAAAAAGAAGAAGAAGAAGAAGAAGAAGAAGAAGAAGAAGAAGAAGAAGAAGAAGAAGAAGAAGAAGAAGAAGAAGAAGAAGAAGCAGCCTGGTAGAGGAGGGTTAGGGGGTGTTAGTGTGCTCAAAAAATATTTCTGGTTCCATTCCTAGGTGAAAGGCAGAGACAAATGTACTTCATAGCCCCAGGAGTGAAGTGTAACTCTGTGACTTGCTTTAGCCACTGAAATGTGAGCAGAGGAGCCTGGTACTATCATCATCCTTGGGGAGAGGGGATCAAATCATTTTATTGAGGAGTCAGGGGGTGGGGAGGAAAGGCTGAAGAACTGACAATGAGGTTTCATGTCTTTGATGGTGCTGGATCTCTCAGACTCACAGAGCCAGCACCATCATCTTGAGGCTGGCTTGGGTCTCATGATCATCCTGCCTCAGCTTCCTGGGTGCTGGGATGACAGGCATGTGCCACGACACCCAGTTGATCATCTTGTTCTTTTTTCCCTACCTCTGACAGTCATGATCACACAGACATGGGACCTCCCTCAGTAAGGACACCCCAGAGTAGAGCCCTCCTGCCAGCTGTGATAGGCACAGACCATATGTTGTACCACTGGGGAGAATGGGTCCACCTGCCAAACCAACCTAATCACAGTCATTCTGGGGAACTGAAGGTAGCACCCTGTAAACAGAGCTACCAGACCCCGAAGAAAGACCTGGATCCTCATTTCCAGGTGTGATCTTGCAAAGTTCCTTGGGCATAATAGACCTCCCTTTTTGCCTTCATTTATTTATTTGCAGCATCTCATACTTGTTAGGCAAGCATTCTACCCAACCTTTTATCTCAACCAGAAGAGGATTTGGTTAGAGCTTCCTAATCCTCCTGAAGTCTGACAGATCACACAAGGTGACAGTTAATTCGGCAACATCATTGGGGAAAACCAAGCTGGATCTCACCATACTGTTTCTTACAATTGCATGTGAATCAACAGTGCTGGAAAGCAAGGGAGCAGGAGCAACATAAAAAAACAAACAAACAAGCAAACAAAAAGATGAAGACATGCTGAAAGCTGAACCAGTTCCTAAAGCACTAGTTTGGGAGCTCACTGGCACAAATCTTTAGGAGATGAACTCCTCTAAAACTCTCCACGCGTTTCTGGGATGAGGGAATACTTGGCTGGGTCCCTCATCCTCCTTGCTTAGCTGGATTTGACTTCACCCAACCCAGACCTCTACAGAAGTCACTGGAAATCTGGTCAACTCCCAACAAAGGCAGACCAAGGATTTCCATTTTCCTGCTTAATTAACTCAGTCACAAAAAGTAAGCATTAGAATTGTTTCTTTTTTTTTCTGCGGCACCAAGGATCGAACTCACAACCTCGCACCTGCCAGGGCAGGCACTTAAGCCACTGTGCTGAACTCCCGGCCCTAGTTTTTTGAGGCAGGGTCGCACTATGTAGTTCAGGCTGGTCTTGCGCTTGCGTTGTAGCCCAAGCCGGCCTCGAACTCACAATGCTCTCCTACCTCAGCCTCCCAAGTGCTGGGATTAAAGGCGTGCGCCACCAAGCCCGGCTTAGAATTGTTTCAAACGTAACAGTGTGACAGACACAAAGTCTACCAGGCAGTTGCATTTTTGATGCTAGAAAAACAAATAAATGCTATTTTTTGTGCTTGACTGAAAGAAATTGTGAAATAAGTCATTAAACCTTGCCTAAGGAAACAAAACTCATCACAGGGTACACCCTGTTGGGTTCCGAATGCTAGGTGACTACCAAGGTGAGACTCTATAGGTAGCTGAGAGGCCTGGGGACGTGAGGGAAGTCACTTTATCCCTCTGGGCCTCAGGGTCCTCTCTGCTGGACTGCACATCCTCTGAATGGCCCTTGGCGGTCAGGGTGCGACACAGAGGCTAGACAGGGCCCTGGGCAAGTTCTGCCTTCTGGCCCAGGCCAGCCTGTCCCCCTGGGTACCCTGTCAAGGACCCCAGATCATTGCTGTTCCTGTGCCCCTATCTTCTAAGCCCCAAACTCCACCCTGGAATCTTAGGAATTAGTGAGTTTCACGAACATGCTAAACACAGAATAGGAGTTAACTACTGTAAAAATAAACAAGCAATATATGGGCCATGGAGTGATTTGAAAACTAAATTATTTTCTTTACTCTCTCTGATCAGCCCTGATCAGTTCATCAACTTAAGTGTCTGAAGTCTGTTTTCTCCACAGTCCCTTGGGTGCCATTTCTAGTTCTCCTCCTTCTCCCTAAGATGCCTTCATCCTGGGTTAGGGAGATAGCTCAGTGTCCACCTGGCAAGTGCGAGGTCGTGAGTTTGATTCCCAGTGCCAAAAAACTGAACAACGCCCGGTGTGGTGGCACACGCCTTTGATCCCAGCACTCGGGAGGCTGAGGTAGGCGGAATGTTGTCAGTTCGAGGACAGCTTGGGTTACAACGCAAGCACAAGGCTGGCCTGAGCTACATAGTGCGACCCTGCCTCAAAAAACTAGGGCCGGGAGTTTGGCTCTGTGGCTTAAGCACCTGTCTGGCAGGCGTGAGGCTGTGAGTTTGATCCCCGGTGTTGTAAAAAACAACCAACAACAACAAAAAACACACCCATATCCTGTGACTCAGAGACCTAAACCTGACCAGCACTTTGTTTTTGTTTTTTGTTTTTTTCCATTTGGTACCGGGGATTAAACTCACGACCTTGTACCTGCCAGGCAGGCGCTTAAGCCATTGAGCTAAACTCCTGGCCCTCAAACTCTCCAGCACAGCTCCTGTACCTGGTAATTTTTCCAGGAATGATAATTCCTTTTTTTTGGTACCGGGGATTGAACTCACAACCTCACGCCTGCCAGACAGGCGCTTAAGCCACTGAGCCAAACTCCTGGCCCTAGTTTTTTGAGGCAGGGTCGCACTATGTAGCTCAGGCCGGCCTTGTGCTCGAGTTGTAGCCCAAGCTGGCCTTGAACTCACAACGTTCTGCCCACCTCAGCCTCCAGAGTTCTGGGATTAAAGGCATGCGCCACCACGACCGGCTGTGGCACTTAGTTTTTTAACATTTTTTTTTTTTTTTTTGTATTAAGGATCCAACCCAGTGCCTTGAGCACGCTAGGCAAGTGTTCCATCACTGAGCTGTACCTCTAAGCCCTAACTCTCTCTTTTAGAATAGTTTAAGGGTTACAGAAAAGTTGCAAGGACAGTGCAGAGAGTTCCCATATATCCCACATTCAATTCCCATCTTAAATTGCAATGGTGATATTTGTCACAACTCAAAAAGCTAGCATCAGTGTATTATTATTAACTAAGCTCCAGTTCAACTAGTTTTCCCCTAACATCTTTTTTTTTTTTTTTTTTTGGTACCAGGGATCGAACTCATGACCTCACACTTGCCAGGCAGGCACTGTGCCACTGAGTTATATCCGTGGCTCAACATCTTTTTTGTCTTCCAGCATCCATCCCTCCAGGTACCACAGTGCATGTCATCTGTATACCTTCCTAGGCCCCACAGGGTTGGAATAGTTTCCTTAGTTTGGATGACCTTGACAATTGAAGAGTTCTGGTCATGTACTTTGTAGACTGTGCCTCTTTCTTAAGGTTAATCTGGGGTCATGAATAAAGTCCACAGAGGTGCAGTACTGTCCTCAGCCCATCGTATCAGGAGCACTTGCAGTCCACATGCTTAGCGAGTGTGACACTGACCTCGAGCACCTGGCTGGGCAGTTTCTGCCAGGCTTCACTGTTCTGTTCTTTCCCCAGGACTCCTCTTCCTGCCACAGCCTTTGGAACCAGATTATTAGGTGTGGCCCACCCTTGAGAGGAAGGGTGTTAAGATCCTCTTCATTTAGAGAATATTTTCATAAGTTATTTGGACTTATCTATATGAGAGATTGTCTCTTCCACACTTATAGATTTGCTTCTTTGTATCAGTATGGATTCATTCATGGGTATTTACTTCATACTTTGGAATAAAATCCAAGACTTCCTTCTTTATTTTGTTGTGCAAATTGTTCCAGCATGGGCTCCTGCTAGCTCCTTCAGATTGGTCCTTATGTCCCTGTGACCTATTCACATTCTTTTGGTCTCTGAGCACTTCCTTACTTTTTGGCACTGCAAGATGCTCCAGGCTCATCTTGAGTATTTCCTGCCCTAGAATCAGCCATTTGTTCAAAGAATGGATTGGCTGGTTCTGGCCCACCCTTTCCTGTAGGATGCAAACAGTCCTCACAGCGAGAAGTCTAGCTCAAGCTAGTCATTTGCAATCAACTTTGAATCCAGGTTAGGGTTTGTTCCCCAATTTTGGTGTCCATAGTTGGAGTAACTGTGTGTCTTCAGCTTCAGGACCACTGTTCCGTCTCCCAAATGGTTTAGTTTTCTCGAAGCCACTTTCTCACTGCACTGAGACTGTGATGTAGGCCCGCCCCAAGTGAGGCAGGCGAGAACTGGGGGAATCACAGAGGCCCTCCTCCTGCAAGGGTTCTGCCCTGCCTGCCTGCCTGGAAAACGGCTATATCACAATAGATAAGTAACTAGCTGGTTACACACACACACACACACACCAAAAAAGGAGGTGGCTACAGGGAGAAGGCAATGAAAGCACACCCCTCCACACATCCCTAGAGTCCCGTTTCAAAGGAGAAGCAAGGGGGAGGCACTTGGGCAATCCAGAAATGCAGGTCTGAGCTGGCCTGGGGTTTTAGCAAAGGAGGATTGAGTTCTGAACAGGACCAATTAAAACCTTTAAAAGTAATTGTTCCCTTGCCTTTCAAAGCTGAGCACTCTCCCCCTCCCCCATCACTTAAAATTAAACCCTTTCCTCTTGTCCTTTACAGAAAAGCTAAAGCTAAGGTTGCCCCTGGGGGGCAGTGGGAGGGGACCCAGACACTTGCTTTTCATAACATGATCCCTGTGGGCTTTGTCCCCCCAGCCCCACCCCAGAGCCGAGGGGATGGGAAAGGAGCCAGACAGGTTACCAGAGCACATGACCAGGCAGTTAAGCTTCGTGCCTGCACCACCCTGGGGTGTCCACTTACTCAGCCTCTAGAGCCCTGGTAGAAGGGTGGGCAGGGCCTTCTGGGATAGGGTCATAAACCGTTTATGGCTCCCCGAAATGTGACACATCAAGTTGACCTCACCTGTTCACCTTCATTCTGTTCTCCTCTATCGGGAGTCTCTCTTCTGGCTCCCTTGGTGCCCCGCCCCTGACCGGCCCCGTCCCTTTGGGGTGGGTTAGGACAAAGGTCTGATGGTTCCAAAGTGGTATGGAAAATGGAGTTCTCAGTGGAGGTTTCCTCCTGGCCCTGGGGCATTTCATAATTAATGGACCGGTCCAGACCGAGAAGGTTACCGTGACCTTGTCTGAGCGATAAATATAACTGGAGCTAAGCATACCATTCAGAAAAGCAAACTGCTTTCATCTTTTTTTTTTTTTTTTCTTCTTCTTCACTCGCATCTCCATTTTGCATCTCAGTGGAATCAGAGCATTTTAAGGAAGGAAAACCAAGCCTCTGGTCTCTGAATCCGATGGACCTCGCGCCCCTCGCTCCTCGCATACCGCGTCTACCTTCTTCCCACGGGCAGCAAGGGCGCGGAAACCCCAGTCGCTCAGCCAGGTGGCGGCGGAGCTGTGACAACTGGGCCTCTAGACGCCTCTGCGTCCAGGCGCTTCCCATAATGTAAGGCTTCTCTCTATTAAAAGTTATTTTAGGAATTCCACATACCCACTACTCCCACCCCCTTGAACTGGAAAATTTATGTAAACTAGTCAAAATAAAGCAACAGTTTCTTAATAAGTATGTTTGGAGTCACACCGGATAAACCCAGTCGAATCAGGTGAGGAATGGATACTTAAAGGTTCCAATGTTCTCCATACGACGATAGTATTTTTAAAACTAAGAACGTACTCAAGTCCCGCAGTCCACACCTGCATATCGTAAGCCCACAGGGCGCTGGGTTCCGCCCGGGTGACCCCGGCCCGTGGTTACTGCGGCCCCACCCGCGAGCACCCAAGTGGGCGCAGGCGTAGCGTGATCCAGGCACCGGTGACAGCGATCGTCCCCACGCCCACCGCACGCCGGCCCAGTGGGGCCAAGCACGGGTGGGCGGTGGCATCAAAAGCCGGCCGGTGTCCTGGGCCGGCGACGAGGTCTGGTTACGACGCTGGGAAGGAGGGGGTTGGTTATTCACAGAGGAACCTGGAGGAGGTACAGCAACCCAGGTTGGGGGACTGGGGATTCACCTGGGGGGCTTAGGGGAGGTGGGGTGGAGAAGCTCCCCACCCTCCAAGCCGGGAGAAGGGTTGCTCGGTGCTCCTCTAAAACAGCTTCGAGGAACCTGCCGCGGCGCGGGTAGGGGGGTGGGGAGTGGAACTTCCGTCCCTTACGGGGCGGCGGGGGTCGGAGGGCGAAAGGCCAATGAGGAGCCAGACGCTGGGGCGCGCGGCCAGTGATTCACCCGCGAGGCGGCCGCGGCGGCTCAAGGCCGGGGAGGGGCGGGCGCGGGGCGCTCCCGGGGCCTGGGGGAGGGGGCGGGGTGCGCGCGCCTGGAGCCCAGGGTGGCGGGGGCGCGCGCGCAGCGCAGGCGCCGGCGGGGACGCGGGGACGCGGGCCTGGCTGTGCTCAGTGTGCCCGGCGCCGCGCTCCGAGCGGGCGAGCCGCCTCCCGAGGCGCCGGCCTCGCGGGTGGTGCAGGTAGAAGCTGGGGCGGGTGCGGAGCCACCGCGGGGTTCAGGTTCCAGCTGCCCGGCGTGGCCCGAGGCACCGCGGGGAACGGAGGAGGAGGAGGGAGCGCGGCGTGGGCGCCGGGGCAGGAGCGGGGCCGAGGCTGTCGCGAGCCCCATCGGCAGCCCAGCGGGAGACCGAGCTCCCACAGCTGCGCCCTGGGTGAAGCCTGAGGAAGTGGGGGCGCCCCGCCGGGCTTCGAGGGTGGCGGCCGAGCCCGCAGTGGGCAGGCGCCCGCGGTGGGGACTGGGTCCGGGCGGGGCGCGGGCCGCGGTGGCGGCGGAGGACCTGTAAACCTTAATGACTGCAATCTTGCCTGTCTGCGCCGCTGACTCACGCGGTGACCCAGCCTCCAGTCACCAGGCGGCCTCTCTCTCCTGATCCCCTCTCCACCCGCCTGCTGGCCTCAGTTTCCCCGGCCGCCAAACAATGAGGCCACTGTGTGATTATTCATTCCTGAGAGCCCTTTCACACAGGGAGCATCGCCGCCTCCCAGGGAAGGGACCGAGGCGTCCAGCTTTTAATTATACTTGGTGGGGTCGGGGGCGGGGAAGGCCGGGCTGGGCTGAATGATTGAACATGGACTATTCCCAAACCGGTTTAAATTCCCTTCGGTCCGTCTTCACCTCATCATATTTAAGTTTTATCCCTTTGTCGCCACTTTGGTGGGACTGCCTGAAAGGCAGTCAGATGACTCATCACTTCGGGTAGGCAATATTGTCTGTTGAATCAATTCACTGGTGACAAACTGGAGCGCTCACTGTGGGCCTGGCCCCATCTGGGGCACTGAAGACTCCCCTGAGAAGAAGCTGAGCAGAGACAGGAGGCCCAGCCTGGCAGGAGCCTGCGAAGCTTCCAATCACTGGCTGTGTCCTCGCGCAGAAATAAAGGTGCAGACTACTGATGCATGAATTAGTGGGCAGTCTCACATGCACACTGTGAGTGAAAGAAGCCAGACACAAAAACACACGCTGTCTAAACTCCTTTATGTAAAAGCTCAGAAAAGATGAATCTAACAGCCCTCCAGAAGCACCGGTTGTCTGGCGGCTTTGGGGGGTCTGGGGACAGGGAAGCCCTCCACTCTGAGGGTGATGGAAATGACCATGTCTTGACTGAAGTGGTTATGCCTAAGTCGATTCTTGTCTAGACTCATCAAACGGGTGCATTTTATTATATGTAGATCATACCTCACTAAAAATGACACAGGCTAGGCCCTTAAGGGTCTCAGACATCAGGCGACTTGGCAGAGGTCATATGACTAATTTGCCTTTGGCATCGTTCTTAACATTTGAGGATGCATTGAAAGAAAATACCACATTACTTCCAGGTGGAAAGGGGTGTAGGTAGGAGAGACATTGTTGAGGGCTCCAAAGAAACAGCTTTATTTATTTTTTATTTATTTTATTTATTTTTTATTTTAAAAGTAAGAAACCAAAGCAAAACCATTTCACAACCAGCCAATAAGAGAGTAACAATCATCAGCACATTGCCTATTGTTACATTCACAAAAATTATTTAGAATAAAATATACAGACATGAAACAGTATCCAACAAATTATTAGCACAAAACTTTTGCCTTAATGAATCAAAAACCTGCTATATGAATACCTTTTTTGTTAAGATTGCTCTGTTGTTTCCAAGTAAACATTTCGCATTAAAAATGAAATCTGAAGATGACCCTGAGAAAATACTTTTCGCTCAAAATTCTTTTTCTTTAACTGTCTTAACTATATATATATATATATATATATATATATATATTTTGTTTCAGTTCATCATACCAGTGCAATAATGCGATGGTTACATACGTGTGACTTATTTAGTTCACTGAGAAGGATGTTTTCAGTACTCATCCATTTAAGAGTGAAAATATTTAGTTTATTGTTCTTTTTTTTTGCGGCATCGGGCCTTGAATTCACAACCTTGTGCCTGCCAGACAGGTGCTTAAGTCACTGAGCCAAACTCCTGGCCCTAGTTTTTTGGGGGCAGGGTTGCACTATGTAGCTCAGGCTGGCCTTGCACTCGTGTTGTAGCCCAAGCCGGCCTCGAACTCACAGCGCTCTGCCTACCTCAGCCTCCTGAGTGCTGGGATTAAAGGCATGCACCACCACGCCTGGCTTAGTTTATCGTTTTTTATAGCTGAGTAGTATTCCATTACGTAGAAATACCACATCTTTTTTATCCATTCCTCAGTTGAGGGGCATTTAGGTTGTTTCCAAGTTCTAGCTATGATGAACTGGGCAGCTATGATCATAGGTGCACATATATCACTGTGGTAGGGTGTTTTTAGTTCTTTCGGGAAGATATCCAGAAGAGGAATAGCTGGGTCAAATGGAACCTTCAACCCTAGCTTTTTGTGTGTGTGTGTGGCACTGGGGATCAAACTCACAACCTCACACCTGCCAGACCAGACAGGCGCTTAAGCTGCTGAGCCAAACTCCTGGCCCTAATGTTTTTGAGGTAGGGTCGCACTATGTAGCTCAGGCCAGTCTTGCGGTGGCATTGTAACCCAAACCGGCCTAACAACTCTCCTCCTACCTCAGCCTCCCAAGTGCTGGGATTAAAGGAGTGCGCCACCACGCCCGGCTAAATTCTAGCTTTTTGAAGAATCTCCACACTGACTTCTACAGTGGTTGTACCAGTCTGCATTCCCACCAAGAGTGGAGAAGGGTTCCTTTTTGCCCACAACACCTCCAGCATTTGTTGTTGGTTGACTTCTTAATACTAGCCATTCTTTCTGGGGTGAGGTGGAATCTTAGTGTTAACTTTCATTTGCATCTCTCAAATGGCCAGTGCTGTTAAACATTTTTTCATGTATTTATTTGCTATTTGTACTTCTTCATCTGAGAAGTTGTGTGTTCATCTCAGATGCCCATCTTTGGATTGGGTCTTTAAATCTTGGAGGACTGATTTTTTAAAGTTCTTCATAGGTTTTCGGTATTAATCCTTTATCTGAGGGACAGCTGGCAAACATTTTCTCCCACATTGTGGGTAGTCTCTTCACACTGTTGATGGTTTCTCTTGCTGTGCAAAACCTTTTCAGCAGGATGAGATTCCATTTATTGATTCTTTGTGATAATTCCTGTGCAGTCTGGCTTTTATTCATAAAGTCTTTGCCTACACCAATATCTTCAAGAGTTTTACCTACTCTATTTTCCAGCAGATTTAATGTTTCTGTTTTAATGTTGAGATCTTTAATCCATTTAGATTTTAACTTAGTACATAGTGGAAGATATGGGTCTAATCTTAATCTTTGGCATGTGGAAAGTCAGTTTTTCCAACACCATTTATTAAAAAGGCTATCTTTCCTCCAATGAATGTGTTTGGCACCTTCATCAAAGATAAAATAGCTTAGTGTGCCTCGAGTTGTTTCTGGATCTTCTGATCTATTCCATTGATCCTCAGATCTGTTTTTTTGCCAGTACCACACTGTTTTTATCACAGTAGCTTTATAGTATAATTTCAGGTCAGGAATTATGATGCCCCCATCTTGTCTTTGTTGCCCAGGATTGCCTGTGCTATTCTAGGTCTCTTGTTTCAGAAGAATTTTAGGATTGTTTTCTCTAAGTCTGTAACATGTGTTGTTGGTGTTTTGATTGGGATTGCATTGAATCTGTATAATAGTTTTGGAAGTGTGGCCATTTCGACTATATTGATTCTTCCTACCCAAGACCATGGGATATCTCTCCATCTTCTAATATCCTCTTCAGTCTCCTTTTTCAGAGTACCATAGTTTTCAGTATAGAGGTCATTTATATCTTTCGTTAGATTGATTCCTAAATATTTCATTTTTTAATGCTATTGAAAAAGGTATTGTTTCCCTAATTTCTCTCTCAGTGAGATTGTTATTCGTGTACAAAAATGCTATTGTTTTTTTTGTGAAATAGTAGTAGTAGTTTATTGAATTTCTTTTTTTTTATTTAAGCGAAGAAAAAACAGAAAAAAAAGGCATATAAAACAAGGACAACAAGCAAAAGAGACAAACAAACGACTAGAGTAAATACACAACAGTAACATTGCAAGTTTACAAAACCTAATGATAGAAACTTGACAATGGTTGCAATGTTGCGTATCGTTATCTTTAAAGTGGTTACTTACATTAACAGATATAGACATGTAAAATTGATCTAATCATATGAGTATTAATTGTTCTTTCTCAATAACGAATACATTCAGCAGTGTGTTCATTTTAGTTATCTTACATATACATATATACAGGTTTATATCTTTTCCTTTTCCCTTGTCTCTTTCCGCCTTTTCCCTTCCCAATTGCTTTTGCTCTTTTAGCTGTTTTTTACCCTTACATAGTATTTATTGATTTTTGAGTATTGACTTTATAACCAGCTACGTTGCTAAATCTGCTTATTAAATCTAGAAGTCTCTTGGTGGAATTTTTGGGATTTTCTAGGTAGAGTATCATGTCATCTGCAAATAATGCTAGTTTAACTTCTTCCTTTCCTATCTTTATTCCTTTTATTTCTTTCTCTTGCCTAATTGCTCTAGCTAAAGTTTCTATTTTTTATTTTTTAAAGGAACAGTTTTAAATATTTTACTTACCTGAATCTTTTTTGGGGGGTGGGGTGGGGGGATTGAGACAGGTTTTCACTGTGTAGCTCAAGCTGTAATCATTCTGCCTCAGTGTCCAGAGTGATGGGATTACAGGCATCCCCCACCATGCCCAGCTATTTATTTACCTAAATCTTACAAATACCAAATGTTACTATTTTTTTTCCCCCAAATGTTACTATTATCCCCATTTAACAATATAGGAAACAAACTCAAACCGATGAAGTGGCTTGTCTAGCTGCCCTGAGCTTAACCTGCAGATACCACTAAGGAGCTCCCTGGTTCTTGAGTGGGCTGAGGCAGGGCCACCAGCAAGGGCGTAGGAGACAGCAGGGACCCGTCGGAGTCCTGCCCCTCCTCATTGCAGCGCTGTGACTGGGCCACAGTGACCCCTCAGCCTGAGCCCGAGTCCCCCTGTGTGGGGACGAGGGGATGAGGGACTGAGCCGTGACAGGCCCATGCATGTCAGTGGTCCCGCTGTGACCTCGGGCAGACCCTTGCCTGTAAGGGCCTCCTGTCCTCATCTGTAAAATGGCAGGCTGGCTGTGAACGGCTGCAGGCCCTGCCAGCCTGCGGTGTTTTGGGGGCACCTGGAGAAGAGTCCAGAGACTCCCACGGGTGGAGAGCAAGAGCAGTGCCTGGGAGGGGCAGCCCAGGTGCCTGCTGCTCCCCAGAGCCCCCGCAGGTGGGGACCCGAGGGTGTCCATGGGGCCCATGGGGTCAGCATTCTTTGGCCTAAAAAGGGGAAACCGCCACCTCTCTTGCTGCCTGAATGCATCACTGGGGACTCTTGTTCCCTTATCAGGTGGTCTCCTCCTGCACCGGGCAGTGCTGATTCCCAGAACATTCCTCCTATGTGGGCCCCACCTGTCCTCCTGGGTCTCCCTTCTGAGCCGCAGTCTTTCCTAACCAGGCACCTCACTGAACGGACCCCTTTGGCTACTTGGGGGCAAGTCCTTATGTCCTTGCCGACTCCTCCTTCCTGTCTGTCCAGACCTCCCCCTGCCAGCTGAGGGCAGCTGGACTGCAGGAAGGGGTTTGGTGAGCAGAGGGCCAGCTCTGGCCTGCCTGTCCCGTGGGAGCCACAGCCCCTTTCCAGCCCCGATGGGACACACGTGTGTGCACGCACGAGTCTCACAAGACTGCACACAGCACACCCTATAGGTACCACAGCCATCCCACGTGTACACAACACAGTCACATCCCCCAGCACTCACACCCGCACAGTCACATGTATGCCACACAAACACACTGCACACTCACACACACCAGAGACTCCCAAGCACGGTGCACAGGTTGTGTCCTGCACAAGGGTGGCGTTGTGAGAGGTCCTAGGCAGCACCCAAGGCCCTGGGTGGGGCTGGGCGCCTCCTCCTGAGCCACACAGAGGCTCTGTCTGCCCTGGCCGGGGCCCTGGCACCCCAACAGCAGAGCACCCCACCGCTTGCAGTGCTGCCTGGCTTGTAAGACCGTGGACCTCTTAGGGTACCCTGTCCACGTGGGTCCCTCCAAGTCCCTCACCTCTCTGTGCCCCACCTCCAGGACCTGGCTCAGGGCCATCAGCTCTTCCCTCCCCATAGTCCCTCTATCATTAGGACCTTTCTGGCCAGGCTGCTTATCATATTGACGTGGCGCCCACGTCTGAATGGTCCTCTCTGTAGTGGCAACAGAGTAGCAAGTACAGAAGCTGAATGTGGCATCCTTATAGCACCCCCTCCAACTACCTCTCCAAGCCATTGGCAATGCAGACTGGAAGTCACCCTGCTTTTGTGCCCATGTACGTGACACAGCGTTTCTAACCTTCCTTCTGTCCTCCCTCTGCACTCCAGCTGCCTGGAAACCCCTGCTGCCCCTATGGAGGCTCTTGAGGCCAGCCTTACCCCAACCCCTGGCCCCCTGTTGGCCTCCTGGTGTTTTGCTAATTTATTTACCGTGGAGTTTATGGTCCTTGGGGTGTCTGTTCCCAGGACTGACTGACCTCACACCTGTTTTATTTTTGGAAGGAACTAAGTGCTAAATTAATGTTTGTTGAGTAGTTTTTGTTTTGTTTTGTTTTGTTTTGCAGTACCAGGGATTGAACTCACAACCTCACGCCTGCCAGGGAGGCGCGTAGGCCACTGAGCCAAACTCCTGGCCCTTTGTTGAGTAGACTTACAAGACACTTGAACTGAAACAAAGAATCAGAGCCTTCTACCTAAAATCCTGAAATGTTCAACCCTGAAACCAGATATACGTTTATGCATGTATGTATGTAGGTAAGTAGGTATGTATTTTACTGAGGTATAAGTCCCTTTTTAAAAAAACTGTTTTGAGGGCTGGGGATGTAGTTCAGCGGCACAGTGCCTGCCTGGCAAGCACAAGGTCCTGAGTTTTATTACTGATACAAAAAAAAAAAAAATTTGTTTTTGAGACAGGCTCACTAAATTGCCTGGCCTGGCCTCCGAGTTGCAGTGTTTCCCCTTTAGCCTCCCAGGTGGCTGGCATTATGAGCATTGCCATCATACATGATTGAAGTCCACTAGTTTTAATCACTAAAGCATCCAATGAGCTCATCTGAATTAGAACCAAAATCTTTACATTTTCTAACCATGTTGGGTTGACTAGAACAAAATTAGAACCAGTTTGCAAGCTGAAAACTTCCCAAAGGAAGTACTTGGAAGTTTAAATGCCCTTTGTTTTGGGGTCACCTGTTTTACCCCCTCTTTCAGGTCGGAACTTTTCCTGGTCCTGAGGACTCTGGCAGCCTCTGAGACTCAGACTTTGGAAGCCTTTCTTGGTCTCCCCAGGCTGACTGTCATGATGCGCCATTGTGTCATTGGATCTAAATTATCCCTATTCCACTTCTCAAGATTACACAGGTAGCATAGGTTGAGGCCAGGTCCGGTTCTATAACCTCAGCTCTTAGCCACTCTGCTTTGTATCTCTGTGGCAAGAAAACCATCTACCAAAGGCATTCCCCTAAGATGTCACCATAAAAAGGCATATGGTATTAGACCTCCCCAGGGATCTGCAAGCAGTTCTTAGGGAATAGCTGCGCCTGTAGAAAACTCGGTATTTACGGATCTCACTCCTCAACTGCACCTTGCAAATGATAAACTTTTGGTAGAAACATGCCTGCCATTGGTTTGTATTTCTGTGAGAGTCTCCAGTGCCTGACCCAGGCCTAGGGGAAGGGTCTGGTTTAGCAGGTGTCAAGTTAGGGAAGGGGGTCCTACATTCTCAGCAGATCTCCCCAAAGGACTCTTAATGGGACTCTATGAAGGGTGCCCTCAGAGGCAAGTGGGACTGGTTAGGAAAGGAAGGAAAAGCAGGTGGAAGGCACTGGGAGCCCCTGAAGTACTTCACCCGTTAATCTTTTCCTGTTCAGTACAATAGCTGCTTAATAACTGCTGCATGTACACTGAATGAATGCCAGTGGTAGCCCAGGCCATGGGAGTGGCTTCTCCAAGAGGACCTTATGGGTCCTCTGCGGGCCACTATGCTATCCAGAGCAGTACCCACTGGCCACATGTAAGTGTTTAAATGTAAACGAGTTAAAATCTAGGATGATATAGCCGGGCGTGGTGGCGCACGCCTTTAATCCCGGCACTCGGGAGGCTGAGGTAGGCGGAGCGCTGTGAGTTCGAGGCCGGCTTGGGCTACAACGCGGCACAAGGCCGACCTGAGCTACATAGTGCGTACCTGCCTCAAAAAACCAGGGCCGGGAGTTTGGCTCAGTGGCTTAAGCGCCTGCCCTGGCAGGCGCAAGGCTGTGAGTTCAATCCCCGGTGCCACAAAAAAAAAAAAAAAAAAAAAAAAAATCTAGGATGACGTTTCTCCTATGCTATGGCACCCAATGGCCACACATGGCTTGTTGCTACTGTTGGTCAACACAGCATAGAACATTGACATTGTTGCAGGAAGTTCTCTGGGATGACAGCTGAGAGGTGTAAGATGAAGAGGAGTAATGGAGGCGCTTGAGAAAATAGAATAGAAAAAGGAAGAATGGAGCGGAGGTGCTGAGGCAGGACACTGAAAGCACAAGAGGACCCAGTGCCCAGCAGGCCACTGGCCTGGGCTGGTCATTGATGCAGGCTCAAGAGCTGGGCATGGACCTCTTTTCATCTCCCATAAGGCTTTAGGAGAGTTGAAAAGCTTGCTGGAAGCAGGGATGTGTGCTGTGTGGTCTCTGCCCTCAGCTGAGCTGGGAGAGAAACCTGGTACTCCAATATAAAAGTATTTGTCCTTTTCAAGAGTCAGAGCTGGAAAGGGAGCATGGTGGTGCGCACCCATAATCCTAGTCCCTGGGAGGCTGAGGTAGGAGGACCTCAAGTTTAAACTCATCACACAATTTAGTGATTTAACAAACCCCTGTCTCAAAATTTAAAAATAAGGGGGAGAGAGAACAATGGCCACAGCAGCAAACAAGCCCAGTCTGGGAACCAGTGCCATGCATGGGGCCACGGCTGCACTGGGAACAGCCAGACCCCAGCCCCTTCTGGCACATGGACTGGCAAACAAGAATTACCAATCCCCTCATCTCTCCTCCCAACCTCCATAAGCGACTGGCTTATCCAGAGAAACACAGGCTGTGATGATAGCTATTGAGGTGAAATGCAATTGGATGCCTGTGGTGCTTTGGTGTTTCACTCACATTGCAGGTCTAGGGCCAGTGGTCTGATCATAGGTTCAGAGGATATCGCTAAGCAGTGTGTCATCTATGGGGGAGGTCTCCTTCTGAGGGTTGCAGCCATTGTTGATTCCTTATGGTCTTGTTTTGAGGTCCTATACCGTTTCCATTGTTTTGTTGGGTTGGGTTTTATTCTCTTTTGTTTTGTTTGATTATGTTAAATCCCATGGCAGGAGAAGCTATTTCAAGGATAACGAGATATATTATGATAGCAATTCTGGATTTGCTATTGGCTTATTTTGAAGTCCTTTACTGCATTCATCGTTTTGTTTTTATCGTTTCTTTTCTATTGTGTTTTGTTTGATTTTTACTGGGTCCGAAGTTATCTGCAGCTATTTTGAAGACATCAAAAGGCATTATGGTAACTACTGCTGATTTCATAATGTTTTGAAGTCCTGTGTTTCTTACACTGGTTTGATTTGGTTGGCTTTATTCAGTTATATACTCTTTAAAAAAAAAAAAGAGGATAGGGAGGCTGGGGATATAGCTCAGTGGCACAAGCGCCTACCTGGCAAGCACAAGGTTGTAGGTTCAATCTCTAGTACCAACAAAAAAGTAAGGGGTGGGAGTTGGGCAATGTAGCTCAGTGGAAAGGCACTGGGTTCAAAAAAAGAAAAAGAGTCAGAACAGTGGTACTTTTTTTTTTTTTTTTTTTTTTTTGTGGCACCAGGGATTGAACTCACAACTTCTCGCCTCACCTGCCAGACAGGTGCTTAAGCCACTGAGCCAAACTCCCAGCCCTAGTTTTTTTGGGGCGGGGTTGCACTGTGTAGCTCAGGCTGGCTTTGCGCTCGAGTTGTAGCCCAAACTGGCCTCAAACTCACAACACTCCTCCTACCTCAGTCTCCCAAGTGCTGGGATTAAAGGCGTGTGCCCCCACACCCGGCTTAGTGGTAAATTTTGAATGCATGTCTTTTTTGAATCACTCAGTCCCTGAAGCTGAGTCAAATGCTTTTTTTTTTTTTTCCGTCTGTTTGAGACAGGGTCTCACTATGCAGTTCAGGCTGGTTTTGAGCTCACTTTGTAACCCAGGCTGGCCTCGAACTTGCAACAATCCTCCTGCCTCAGCCTCCCAAGTGCTGGGATTACAGATATGTGCCACCACACCTGGCTTTGAATGCTTTCTTGGTGACTTGTGGTCCCTGTTATTTTCTTAGGGTTTGATACCCACAGCATTAGAGCACTATGAAAGCAAGTTCTCATCCCTATAACCAAACATTCCAGACAACTGAGGGCTGACCATTTTTCCTTTTTACAGTTCTTTTCCCTCCTTGTACCTTTTACACATGCTTGGGTTTAGATATCCGCTCACACAGGCAGTTGTAATTGTACCTAAAATATAAACTCAAAAGTTTTGACTAAAGAGTTTTGACATCTCTTTTGGCCTCTCAGGAGTCTTTTCTAGTTAAATCTTGCTCCTGGGAGGGCATTTGAGACACATGGAGTTTGACTAGTTGACATGTCTGTCACCACTCATCCATGCAGGTACTAAGAGACTAAGACCTTGCCTTCAAACACTTTAAATTATGCATGACTGACCTAGGAATCCACAGCACCTTCTACTCCTCCTCTTCAGTCCTTGAGGGGTTCAGCTAGGAGCTTGCTCATAATCAGCTCTCTCAGAGCACCTACATGTTCCATGAGAACTTGGGGAGACGGTATTGATTTCAGTATTCTGAGGGCATGGAGTCAGGCCCAGGCATAGAGTGGGCACAGTGCATAAAAGACTCAGAGCTGGGTCTGTGGCCCTCTGCACCCTAGCCAGGCCCTCAAAGTAGGCTAGCTGTTGAGTGGCTTCCTCTTCTCCAGGTTCAGCCTGTCCTGAAGCAGCCTTTGCAGGATGCAGTCTTTGTCCTCCCCTTGGAAGATAAGAACCTACCCTTGTTTCTTCCCGGATGTGGAGTGAGTGAAGGGAGAAGTGTTAATTCCTCCAGGTCCCCAACCTTCAGTGCTCACCAGCACCCAGCCAGGCAGGATCTGGACAGTGGAAGGGAGGGATAGGTCATATTCCTGCTACCTGCCCTTGGGGTCAGGATTTTCTCACTCAAGATGGCTGTCCAAGTGCCTGGACCCGTGACCCCATAAGAATTGGGGATTTTGGTTGCCGAACCCCAGTGGAGTTTGATGGTGTTCTCCTGCCATCCTCTCATTACAGTTTGGACTCCCACCCACTCATCAGGTGGCACCTTCCTCTTCCTTTCCTCCTGGATCCCTGGAAACCTACCCCACCCCCACAGTGCCAAATATTATACTCCTCCCCCGTCACCTTGTTTATAAGACTTTTATTTTGACTGGTGAGGCTCAGTTCAACCTCTCATTGTTTGTTTGCGGCCTTGAGTATTTTCCTACCATGGTTTCCCAGCACTGTTTTTCCCAATGTCCCGGGGCCCGGCCTGCAATGCCGAGTTGTCACCGCAGCCTGCTGAGCCTGGCTGGCCGCACAGTAACCAGCGGGGCAGGAGGCCTGGGCTGCTCTGCGCCTACCCTGAGAGCTGGGTTTTCTGCTGCAGACACCAGGGACGGTCTAAGGAGACAGGAGGTAGCTTGGGAGAGCCCAGGGCCTGACTCCAAATAATATTTCTCACTAACAAGACAACCCAACATCTTTTGTCTCTGAGTGAAAAGACATTGACCTTCCTGCAGTTCTTTTTTTCCTTCTTTTGACCAAATATGCTCTCTTCTGTTTTTCCTCTCCGCACCGGAAACTCTACTTATGATTTTAAAATGGTCCGAACCAGGGAGAGAAAGCCAATTGGCTGGGGAGAGAATTCCATACTCGGTCCATATCCCACTGGGCTGAGAGTCAATAGCAGGCCCCCGGGGCTCCAGGCAGCAGGAGACTGGACAAGCCGCAAAGTATTTATTTTCTGTGGCTTTGCTCAGGCCTCAGCAGACAGCGTTTTTATTGAATCTGGCCCCAAAACTGCTAGGATTAAGACTTGGTTGGCTATTCAGAGAGAAAGAAGTGTTTCGGGGGAAAAAGTTGCCCTCTCCTGCCTTCCTCTTCTTTCCCCCTTTTCCACCCTCCCCACGTGGTTTCTTTGTTTAAAAGTTTTCCAGAATTTAGTCATACTGAGGAAGAAGCATGTTTTTCTGAAAAGCCTAATAGACCTATGGCTGACCTCGGTCTCCAGAGTTCCTTTCTACCCTCAGCTGAGCGTCATAGCCCGAGCCCCCCAGTAAGGCCTGAGCTCTCTGAGGTCTGTCCAGTCCTTAGGTCCTTCAAGCTGGTAGAGGATCTTTGCCAGGTCTTGCCCTATGGCTCAGAGCTTGAGGCAGGCCATGGGTTCAGCAGAGGGAGGCTCATGAAGTCTGACAGCTAAGGGAAGGTGATGAGGGCCTTCCCAAGATCACAGACTTCAACTGGCAGGGCCAAGGTCAGAGTCGGCAGAACTGAACTCTCCGGCAGGTGTTTTGGGCATTCCTGTGGTGCTTTGGGAAGCAGCTCCCGAGTGCCTTGGGTGCTCCCAAACTGATGCCAAAAACAGACTTCCTGGGTGTACACCAGTTCTGACCTGGCCCAGTTCAAAGTATCTGAGGAAGCTTCTCATGGCCCCCTGGGGCTGCTTGGGAGCTGTGGGTGGGAATAGGTCCCAGCCCCAGGACACCATAGGGCATTGAATCTTTTGCCACTCTCCAGCAAGCAGAGCATAGAAGGCTCTTATCCCAGGCTCAGAGGTGCCGGGGCAAGCAATACCACTGTCTCCGCTTGGGCCCCCGTCCTGTTTGCTCTCTGCTCTCATGAGCTTGTCTGTAGTGTGATTATTCTTCAGGCCCTACTGATGAACCAAGTGGATTAGCTTCTAAGACTCATTCATTTATTCACTCAACAAACTGCCAAAGAATGAAAGAGTTCTAAGATCAGTGCTTTGGGGTCTCACAGGGGAGCGGCCTACCTGCTGCTCCCTCAGGCTGCTCTGCTCTGGAGGCAGGGAAGAATTAGACCACCTCTCAAAGACCCAGCCCTGCCTTGCCTTGGCTGAAGACTTAGGCTTCAGGGGGAACCTCTCTACGTGTGGGCTTGGCACTGACTGCCAGGCCTGGGTTAGCTTTCAGCTGGCAGGGAGAGGGACAACCTCACTGGGGAGGGGCAGCCAGGGCAGAAGAACAGAGAAAAGCTGGGTGAGCATTGCTTCCGCGGAGGAAAGAAGATCCCCGGGCTGCTGAGCAGACCCACTGATGTGAGACCTCCTCAGACACAGGCTGTGGCTTCAATCCAAAGATTTGCTGTGTGGACAAAAGGCAGCCGGGCTGGGTCTGGTGGTTTGTTGGTCTGTTTTCTTGTTCTGAGCCGGGGGAAATGTCTGTGTTGTGGGAGGGGGAGCTGCCTTATCAGCGAGATGTATTGTGGGGCTATGAATAATGAGCATGGGCTCCAGGGTGGGGGAGACAAGTTGGGCAACCAGCCCAGTCCCTGGAGCCCCTTTCTCCAGGCTCTGCCAAATTCCTCTGAGCCCAATGGATAAGATTAGCGGTTTGTACTTCCCAAAGGTCCTGGCCTTGATTTTTTTTTTTCCCCTGCAGTGCTGGGGATCAAATCCAGGCCCCGCACATACTAAGCAAGCACTTGGCCACTGAGCTACATCCCCAGTCCCCCAGCCTAAAATTCTTATCCCACTCCAGCCTCCTTTAACTCATGTAGGTGAAGCTGGCCTTCGAGGACTGAGTTTAAGACCCCAGCGAGGGGCCAGGGCAGGGTCAGAAGTCCCCATTCAGAGGATCCTGGATTCCTGAGCTCTTGGACCCTCTCTGCAGAGCCTCTGCCCCCTTCCATGCCAAGGCCCCTGTTCACAACCTTCCAGCAGTTCTAAAGTGAATGCCTCAGTGCCTTCCATCATGATGGGCAGAAAGGAGGCAGGGGAAAGAAAACCAGACCAGGACCCAGCCTGAGACCTGCCCTGCTCCCTCAATCCCGCAACCAGCAGACAGCTGGGTCCTTGCCCCCGCTTTGTGCGGCTTGGCTGTCTGACTAGCCACCCCCTCCCACCCATACCTGTGGTGGTCCCCCCACTAGGGCCTGGCTCGTGGTTCCCCAGTCCCAGTGGCCCCTCTTCAGGTCTAGACTGAGCCATGAGCATGGCAGAGACCCTGCAGCCTCCGGGCATCTGAGTTTTTCCTGTGGACAAGAAGGGTCTCCTCCACCCACCTGTGGGCTCCTGGCAGCAAAGGTGCCCCATGACACACACACAGGCCCGTCATTCCCTTCAGTGAGCTTTGAGGAGGGGGGCAGGGCACGCAATCGATGTGCAGTTTGTCTCTTCTTAACTTATTCACTGTGCTACTTTTAAAATTTCTCTCCAGCAGGGTCCAGAGCCCTGAATTCTAGAACTAACCCACCTGCCATATGCTGCGTGACCTTGCAAAAGTCACTTCTCTGTCTGCAGCGTTCTCATTTCCTATTCCATGAAGAGATTAGATTAGCCTATCTCTGCTGAACCTGTTATGAATGAGGCCAGGGAGAGCTCAGCAGGTCACATCAGGGTCAAGCCATCCAGACTCTGGGAGGGGTGCTGGGGCCACACTGCCCTGAGGTTGGACAGCAACCAGGTCCGGTCTCTAGACAGGACCATTTCATCCCTGATTCCCAGAAAACTGAGGTTTCTTCTGACTGCCCCAGAGCTCTCCTGTAGGAAGGAAACTATCACACTGATGCTCCCCAACTCTGTCCTGCTGCAGACCCTGCCGACACTCAGCTGGGTAAAGGGCACCTTACCCCTAGTTCCTGAATGCTCTCCTCCCCAGCTCCACCAGGAAGGTGCTGACACATCTGGTCTCTTTGGCAGATAAGGGGACCTCGGCACCCAGCCACCTCATGCCTGCCCCCCGGTGCAGACCCATAGTAGGGTGGCTTCTGCTCAGTAGGAGTAAGGCTGGATCCCTTGCCCAGGTGAGATGGGGTCGTGCCTTCCCCTCCGCCTGTCTACTCCCTACTAATGCATCTCTTAGGGGCTTCGGCCTCACTGTGTCGTCACCCGGTGGCCATTTTCAGGCCCTCTCTGTTGGGACTGTCCCCTCCTCTGGCTTCTGACTTGGCTTCGAAAGTGCTCCTTCACCTGCTCATTCTCCTCTCCACGGCCTCCTCATTCCTTCCTGTCACTTGCCCCAGTTTGGACTAGGGCTGTCCTTGGCCATATCCTCGACCCACACTCTCCTGGCAGTGACTTCACCAAGCCATAGCTTTACTTCCTCTCGGTGCCTGGGGCCTGATTTCTACTTCCATCTAGGTAGGACCTCTTTCCTGTGTTCCAGACCTGGTCTAGCTGCTCACTGAAACGCATCGTGGGGTCCTGAAGGCACATCCCACCACCCACCCAACCCCAAACTGTTCCTCCTCAAGTGTCCTCGTGTCAGAAAGAACAGCTCATCCCTAAATGCCTTGACCTCATCCTGACCCCTTCCTACTTCCACCTTCTACCAAGCACAGCTGGTTAATTTCAGCACCTTTGTCTCCAGTCCCCATTCCAGAGACCTCTCCCTGCCTCCCACTACCCTCATTTCTCACCCAGACCTCTGCAACCATCTCTGGACAGAATTTCCTGCTTCCCACAACTCCCTTTAAACTTTCCTGGGCCAGGGATTTAGCTCAGTGGCACAAGCACCAGCCTGGCAAGCGCGAGGTTGTAAGTTCGATCCCCAGTACCAAAAAAAGAAAACTTTCCTCTACATGAATCCCAGCACTCGGGAGGCTGAGGCAGGAAGATGATTGCTGCAAGTCTGAGGCCAAACTGAACTGCACAGTGAAACTCTGTCACAAAAAAAAAAAAAAAAAAAAAACCACCAACAACAAAAAAACAAAACCATAAAACCCCCAAACAAACAAAAACCTTCCTCCACATGGCAATCAATGCAACGTCGGAAGGCAGAAGCCTGAACGTGCTGATTCTCTGCTTAACACCTCCCATGGTTCCTCACTGCTCTTAAGACAAACCCCTCTTTGAGAGGTTGACCCTTCCCTTATCCCTGGTCCCTGTCTGCCTTATCTCTTCTCCTCACCCCTTCACCCGCATTCCAGCCATTCTGTCTCACACTTTCCCAATACGCTGGGGTCGACACCTCTGAGAGGTCACAGCGGCTCTACAATGCCTTTCTCTGCTTCTCCTGCAAACTCTTGTCCATTCTTCAGGACATCGCGTGAGTGTCCCTTTGGCTAGGCAGCCTCCCAGTGCCTCTCAGTCCATGTGCAGGAGTGACTCAGGACGTGTCTTGGTGTTTCACAGTGCAAAGCACATCTTTGTCCCCGGCTTCTAAAGTGACAACAACTCTTCCTGTTTCTGGGACCATCAGTAACTCAGAGCCCCGTGGGAGAGACCACAGAAGGTTCAGAAGAGAGAGATCATGAAATGGCCTTAGCGTTAACTGAGTGGTACTGGGTGGGTCTTAGCAGAGGGAGACTTGGACATGAGCTTTGTCCATGTGCCTCAGGTGAGGACTTGGTAAGGAGCTTTCTCAGGTCAGAAGCAATGGTCAGAAACACATCTTTCAGTACTGTGGATTGAACCCAGGCCCTCCCACAGGCAGAGCAAGTGCTGTACCATAAAGCCACACCCCCAGTCCTTTTTATTTTGAGACATAGTCTACTAAATTACCACCTGGGTGTGGTGGCTCATGCCTGTAATGCCAGCACTTGGGAGGCTGAGGCAGGAGGATTGCTGAAAGTTTGAGGCTAGTCTGGACTATATAGTAAGTTCAAGGGTAGCCTGAACTGCATAGCCACACCCCCCAGATCAACAAGTATTGGCTGTGAAATTCTTTCAACTTTGCCATATGTCTGAAATTTACAAAGAACCATCATAAAATGCAGGGGGAGACAGTGGCAGTCAGGGCCACAGAGTGCAGGTCGGGGGAGCCCCTCCTGGCTAGCCCGGCACCCTGTAGTACTTGTCTTCTGAGAGCTGTCCAGAGCCTCCCAGGCTCCCAGGAGCTTTTTGAGGTTCTAGACAGGCATTTACAAGAGTGACACAAACTTGATCTGTTTTATTACAAAATATAGCTCCCACTGTTTTCAACAGATTTTTGTCTAATTCACAAAACCCCAGGGTAAAGGACAAGGGGGACTGTCCCGACCATTGTCATCAAACACTGTTGTCCAGTGTTGGTAAGAGCAGTGAGCACCCCACACCACCACCCAGCACTCCGCAGAAGGCTCTTCCCACAGAGAGGCGTCTGTTCCCTGGGCAGGACGCTCCGTGTCCATGAGCCCCTCAGCCAAACCCCATTGCATGGTGAGCTCCTCGGCACAGGGGTGGTGCCGTTTTCCTGAGCACCCAGGCCCTGCTGTTGAGGTCAGCCCCCAGCAGGGCTCGGAACTGCCTGCAGGGTGAGCGAGTGCTCGGTGTCTCATGTCACCAGCTGGGCGTACAAACAGTTGCGTGGAGCCAAAGGAGACTCCGGCCCCTGCCAGCAGTGGGCACAGACACCCTCAAGTCACTTCCAAAGATGAAGAGTGGCACTGAGTCCCTGTGTCCGAGGTCAGTGGAGTCACTCACCTCTCCAGTGTGATTCCTCGCCTCCACCTTCCAGTTCCCAGCCCCTGTGCCACCACCCACCTGGTGTCACCTGCCTGGAATGCTCCCCACTCCATCTCCCTGTTTCTCTGAACCAGCACCAGCCTTCTAGGCCTTCGGCCTCCTCAGATCAGGGCAGCCATGGCCTCCTCAGTGTCCACTGCCTTCTGCTCACCCAGACAGCAGTAATGTTGAGTCTTGACCACACACTGCCAGGGGCTTCCTCTGCTGTGTCCAGCTGACCACCTAGGCCTGCCTGTTACTCACACCCAGTCCTCTCCATGGCTCAGCAGCAACAGGGACAAACACCCCACGGCCTGGCGTACAGAACTCCCGGCTAGAACTTCAGGGCTGAGGCTGCAGTCTCCAACCCAGAACAGAAGCCATTTTTATGAATGAAGCATCTGAAATCGAAACCTGCCAAGATGAGGACAGAAGTGACACCGCAGGTTGCTTCCTGGTCCTTCCGGTGGAGTGGCGTGGGGGGGGGGGCAGGAGACGCGGTGTCCCAGCCCCACTACCTCAGAGGCCCCTCTCCCTCTCCAGCAGTTGGAAGGGGGCGCCTTACTGCCCCGCGCTCCCACCTCTCCTGAGCTGCCTCCTGTAAAGTGATCTTTCTATATTTACTTAAACTTCTATTTAAAGAGGAATTCCTCATAATTACTCAGCTGCAGAGAGCTGACGCTGTTTGGCTCTGTTTATTTAGTTTCTCCTAGTGATTGGCAAAATGTCCTCAGTGGCTTTCAAGAGCAGATATAGACGAATGACCTCCGGCTCATAAAATAAAGTATGATGTTCTTTTCTGTCCCCGTGGGAGACAGCATGTGGAGGGGACGTGCCTCCCCACCCCACCCCAACCCAACAAAATGCTAAGTCCAGTCAGTTCTCTGCTGGCTTCGTGAAGCAATTTTGTCATTTCTGAGCTGCCCCTCTATCATTTGGATGTGAATAGGTACGTGTAGAGAGTGTGTGCTCGGCACACGCGGCTACAAA
The DNA here is from genome assembly GCA_004363535.1 of Dasyprocta punctata. Classification (NCBI taxonomy): domain Eukaryota; kingdom Metazoa; phylum Chordata; class Mammalia; order Rodentia; family Dasyproctidae; genus Dasyprocta; species Dasyprocta punctata. The sequence continues at coordinate 17,870 of RJWM01015605.1, read as the reverse complement.
ACACTTCCTCAGTGCACACACATTTAGTCACACCCACACGCCACCTCACCAACAGCGAGGGGGCAGAACCAACACAGGGATGAGGCTGGGATTAATACAGCTATTTTTTCTTCAAAAAATATTTAATTGATACTTGGCATTTAGTCCCCTGGTGTAACTAAAATAGCCAGTTATTTGTGTCGAAATCATTCCCAAGACCCTGCCCTCCCTTCTCGTCCCCCACACCGCCCCCACACACTGACCTCACAGAACCGACAGGGAAAACCCTGCTCAGACCCGCCCAGAGGGCATCGTTACGCTGAATGTTATTCCTTAAAATGTACCAGTGGTTGGACTCAGAGATGGTTGGCAACTCAGGGCTTTTCAGGGGTGAATGATGCTGGGGCTCATGTGTTCCCATTAATCTCCACAAGTTTGAAAGCATGCAGGGAAGCAGAGACAATTGTCATGCCTCTCTAAAAGTGACCCGTTTCACTTAACCTACCACTGCTGTCTTCCCTCGGAACCCTTCTCTGCACTCACCACCTTCCAAGATCTGCCTTCTTTATGGAACCCTCCATGTTCCACCCCTCCCTGAAGACACCACCCTCCCACCAGCCCTCGAGTGATGACCTGGACTCCCTGGCCTGGGGGAGGCCCTCTGAGCCTTCCAGCCTCAAGCTTTTCTGAGTTTTGGGGGGGTGTCTTTGCCCTGGGCAGTTAGATTGTCCCTTTGAAGGGTGGTGCCTGTACCTTGGGCTCTGCAGTATCGCCACATTGCCTAGTTACAGAATGGGGACCAGAGTGGAGCAGGCAGTGGCTGCAGGTACCTTTTGTTTGATTCTCTGGTCTGCACTGACATGGCCCAGCTCAGGAGCCCCAGAGCAGTTTGGCTGTGGAACGGACACCCTGCCTTGGACTCCTGGCTGCCAGGCCCTGGATGAAGCCGGCAGGAGAAGCCATCAGGCCTGGCAGGCACAGCGTCTCTTTCTCAGTGCAGGACAGAGAGAAAGACAGACAGCAATGCCTGCCAAAAGGCATCATGGATTGACCCAGGAGCAGGTGACCCCATCACCATTGCTCCTTTACTCCAGAGTTGCTGACACCACACCCTCTGAATCCCAGGTGATTCTCCAATTTGCAATAGCTCTGTCTTTTACTACCTATTTATTCAGTAGCATCACTTCCTAGAAGACCAAGAGTTCCATTGCTATAAAAGAGGTTGGGTGAATAGAGAAAGCATGAGACCAGGTGACTGCCTCCATTTCTGTTTTTTTTTTTTTTTTTTTTTGGTACCAGGGATCAAACTCACAACCTCACACCTACTAGGCAAGTGCTTAAATCACTGAGCTAAATTCCCAGCCTTTTTTTTTTTTTTTTCGTGGCACTGGGGATTGAACCTATAACCTTACACCTGCCAGACAGGCGCTTAAGCCACTGAGCCAAACTCCCAGCACTAGTTTTTTGAGGCAGGGTCACACTATTTAGCTCACGCTGGCCTTGCACTCGCGTTGTAACCCAAGCTGGCCTCAAACTCACAATGTGCCTCCTACCTCGGCCTCTGGAGTGCTGGGATTAAAGGTATTCGCCACCACGCCTGGCTCCCAGGCCTATATTTTGAGACAGGGTCTCACTATGCAGTTCAGGCTGCCCTTGAGCTCACTTTGTAGCCCAGGCTGGTCTGGAACTCACAATGATCCTCCTGCCTCTGCCTCCGGAGTGCTGGGATTAAAGGCGTGTGCCACCACGCCAGGCAACCTCCTCTATTTCTAAAATTAGCTGTCCTTAGACACAGCCAGCAGGCCCAACCAGCACACTGCCATCTATGGGGGCATCCTCCTAAGCTCAGCACCATCCCGCAAGAGAACTTCAGCCCTTTGCCCTTCCATGGTATTTGCAGCCCCTTCACCACTTGCTGCGCTTGAAGGTCTGTTAAAGTACCACTGTTCATAGAGAGACCCACTAACCCATTTCAGATGTTAAAACTCTTGCTTGAGTTAGTATAGTCATTTTCTTGGGTAGCTACTGTCCTCCAGGAGCTCTGCTTAAGTGGCAGCCAACAGGACAGGTGGACCCTGCTGTTGTGGAGTTTACAGTCTAGTCTAAAGGCCTCCAAACTTAGGTGAATCAGAATCGTGGGGTGTGTTTAGGGCTTGCTGACACCTGAGAATCAGTGTGTAACTGAGCTGGCACTTGAGATTTGCTCACCTATAGTCTCCAGAGTGACGTAGCCTGGCGCTCAAGAGCTTGAGCACTTCAGCCCTTGCCCAGCGTGTACAGGGTGCTGGGTTCAGTCTCCAAGATGACAGAAACCCACAGAGATCCCAAGTAAGGCTGATGTTGGTTTAGGAGCCCCCCCTTTATTTTTTTTTGGTACCGGGGATCAAACTCACAACCTTGCGCCTGCCAGACAGGTGCTTATGACACTGTGCTAAATCCCAGCAAGGAGCCCTATTCTGAAAACCACTGGTCTAGTAAACCCCCACGGGGAACAGGCACTGGTGTTGGAGAAAAGAACAGTGATCCAGAATCAGAGGGTGCCTGAGGGGCCAGAATCATGGTGCCTACTGCCTCAGCATGGTAGAGCCCAGGGATAGGTGTCCTGCATCTGGACTAGGTGACTTCCAGACTCACTTCTGGAGCTTTCACTCTGGGGAGAATTGGTAGGACTTGGGGGTGGTCTTCAGAAGCAGGCTGTGGGCAATGGCAAGCAGCAAGCAGAGGATTCTGGAAGCAGCTGAGGTTGGGCCCAGTTTGGAGAAGAGGAGGCTTTGGGGTTTGTCTGAGTTGCAGCCTCTGGCTCTGAGCACCCCCTCATCCCCACCCCCACTCCAGCACTGCAGCCTGGCTGGGCTGGGAAGGGCAGGCTGGGGCCAGTGAGACCTGGGAGCCTTAGCTGCCCACGACACCTACAGTTTTAGAATCTGGAGAGCAGATGCCTCTCCTTGCTAAGCAACTCGTGAAACAAACAGTTTGCTTCAGGGCTGTCTTTTTTGACGCTGACTTTGTTGTTGAGGTGAGAAGATGTGTGTATAGATAAGCTTCTCAAAGTGATGACATCACAGGAACCATAAAAATGCCACTTTGCTCTCTGTGTCTTTCACCTCTGAGGCAAGATCTTCAAAATAATCCCAGGTCAGTTCCCTCACTGCCAGCTCCAGGGGCCAAGGTAGAAGCAGGGAAGGTAGAGTCTAGAGACAGGATGCTCCGCCAACAGCTCTCGCCATGGGTGGGGCAAGTTGCCTTACCTCTCAGAGCCTCAGTTTCCCCATCTTACAGAGGGCTGAGTGAGGTGTTTTTTTAAGGTCCCTGCCTCTTCATCATTACATACATGGAACTGAGGTTGAGTGTTTGGCCAGAGCTTTGGTCCATTTAGAGTTTTCGTTGCAGGATATTGTATGTGAGTATGTGAGTTTGATCTGGATGTACCTAAGTGGAATTTTTTCTTTGGTATGATAAGAGTTCAGGGGCTCCACCAGACAATGAGAGGGGCCCTGAAGCTTATATAATTTGTGAGGAAGTTCCTTCAGAAAAACAGTACAGAATTATTGATCAAATGTAGGTGTATGGGATTGACAGGGATGCCGCCACCATGTGTCCCGATGTGTTCTCACCCCACCTCTGTGTGTGGGTGAAGGCCCACAGGCATCTTGGGCAAACTTCAGTTTCTGGAGTAAGGGAGACTCTTGAGACTGTAACAGGCTAGAGCTGGCACTTTGTAGACCTGAAAGTCTCCCGCACCAATTCTACCCTGGCCCATGTTTTGGCCTTGACACTTGGTTGCCAGGCAACCATCTACCCTATAGGAATTCACACTCCTTCTTCCAGGCAGACACATTTAATTTCAGACCCAGAGTGCTCAGTGACGTGGGGTGTCACCAGCCTTCACCCGCACAGAAATAGCCTGAAGTACTAAGTCAAAAGTAGCCGGGGCAACTGATCCCCACATTTGATCCGATTCCCCTAAAATAGCTCGGTCCTGTCTACTGGGCTGCTCTGAGTGGGCCCGTGGCAGCCTGGCAGGGCTCACAGCTTCCTCTCTCCTGCTGGGTGCTGGTCTTTCTGTGGCCATCGCCTGAGACATCCGTAGTGACTCAGGGCCCTGAACATGATGTAACACCCTTGGCCCCTGGGGCGGGGTGACAGGGAATGTGTGTGACAGCCTTGGAATTCAGGCGAGACCCTTGGTGCCTGCTGGACAGTTCTTGTCCTGTCCAAGGTCAGGTGCAGCTGAGAGCTGAGCTTGAAAGTCCTTGGGGCTGGAGGCTGGGGAGAGGGTCCCTGCCCCTGGGCCACGCTCCCACTGACAATGAACCCAGTCTTCTCTTGGCCCCACAGGAATACGCAAATGTTTTTTTCTCTACCACAGCAGTTCGCAACCTCAGTCCCTGCTGGAATCACCAAAGGGACTTTAAGAAACATGGATTCTGATGTAACCATGATATTCTAATGCGCAGCCAGGGGAGAAAGCCAAGGGATTCCTGCCCAGTCCCTTCCCTGGCCAGCTGCTGCTTTTCCTTTCTGGCAAGTGACTCTGGGGCCCCAGCACCCTCTGGGTTCAGACCTCTCTCTTCTGATCAAGAGAGCCGGGAGTGACAGTCCTCAAGCTCCAAGATCTCAGCCAGGCATCAGCTCTGAGCTGAGGGCCCACTGTGTGCCCTGCTGGGGGTCTCCAAGCCAGCATATGAACAGGGCCCCTCTGGGGCACAGGGAAAAAGATCAGACCCCTCAAGACTCCAGGGACACTGGAACGGGGTTGGGTGGGAGGAGAAGGTTGACAAGAATGGAGGGACAGCCAGATTTGGGGCTTTGGAAATACAGTACAGGCAGTGTGTGTGTGTGTGTGTGTGTGTGTGTGTGTGTGTGTTTGGTGAAAATAGAGCAGAAGCTCACAAACAAGCAAACCCAGGCTCTCCACTAAAATAAGGGTTTATAACTTGTTCATTGGTCAGTATTTTTAAAGTTTATTTTTAATTATGGTAAAAACACATAAAATTTAGCCTCATAACCATTTTAGTGTACACTGGTGTTAACTATATTCACATTGTTGTACAACAATAGATCTCCAGACCTTTTTGATCTTGCTGAACTGAAGTTTTGTCCCCAATAAACAACTGCCTTCTGCTTCTCCCTGGCCCCTGGCGAACCCTATTTTACTTTCTGTCTCCAAGAATGCAACTTCTCCAGATATCTCATGTCAGTGGAGTTATGCAGTATTTGCCCGCGTGTGCACGTGTGTGTGTGCATGTGTGCGCTGCCAGGGAGCTAACCCAGGGCCTCACACCCGCTAGGGAAGCGCTTTGCCACTGAGCTACATCCCCAACCTGTATCTGGCCTTTTGTGACTGGCTGATTTCAAGCGGTGTAACATCCTCAAGGTTCATTGATGGCGTAGCATGCAGATTTCCTTCTTTTTAAAGGCTGAGTTCTATTTTATTGTATGTACATAATACATTTTCCTTGTCCATGAATCCATCTACGCACATTCGGGCAGCCTCTGTCTCTCAGCTATTGTGAATAATGTTGCTAGGAATGTGGATACAACTATCTCTTTGAGACCTTGCTTTCAATTCTTCTGGGGACATACCCAGAAGTGGAATTGCTGGATCATATGGTAATTTTATTTTTAGTTTTGTTTTTTTAAGAACCATCAAACTGTTTTTCACAGTAGCTACACAATTTTATATGTCCACTAGCAGCACATGAAGGTACCAATTTCTCTACATGCTCTCTACGAGCATTCTGGGTTTTTATAGTAGCCGCCCTCTTAGGAGCGAGGTGGCATCGCGATGCAGTTTTGATTTGCATTTTCTTGATGGTTGGGAGATTGAGCATCTCCTCGCACGCTTGTTAGTCATTTGTGTATCTTGTCTGGAAAAATGGCTTTTAAAGTTCTTTGTCCATTTTTTAAAATCAGGTTGCTTGTTTTATTGTTATTGAATTGTAGGAGTTCTTCATACACAATGTGTGCTGGGTATTAACCTTTATCAGCTGTATAATTTGCAATTATTTTCTCCCATTTCATAGGTTGCCTTTCACTCTGTTGATTATTTTTCTTTAATGTATAGATCATTGGTCAGCCACTAAGTACAATATGTGACTGACCGAATAATTAAACAGTACAAAAGAGTCAATGAATTACATTGCCTATAATAAAACTCAGAGCTGAAAATCGAGATGATAAAAATCAAATCAAAGTCAGATGTGTTGGTGCATGCCAGCACCACATCCAACAATTAATTCTTTTCCTTTTTTTTTTTTTTAACCAGTACTGGGGATTGAATCTAAAGTCTTCGTACTGAACTATATCTCAAGCTTCTTCTTCTTCTTCTTCTTCTTTTTTTTTAACAATTTTTTTTTTTAAATCTGGAGACAGGATCTCACTAAGACATTATGTTGTCCAAGTTGGGCTTGAACTTTTGATCCTCCTGCCTCAGCCTCCCAGAGTGCTGGGACTATAGATACACTCCACCACACTCAGCTGTATCCAACAATTAATTTTAACAAATCTATAATTATAAATGTGAAATAAATTTTTTCAAAGGAATTGGTTATTGGTGCCTTATTCCAAGGTTGCCCCCAAATTTGCCCCACATGGAGTCATATGGGCCTCCGCCATCCAGAGGAGCAAGGCCCAGAGTAAGGGCCCATCACCTGGGGAGCAGGAAAATGCTTGGGGCTTCTCCACTGCTCACAATCCCCTCAGCACAACAGGGGTCCCAGGCCCCAGGGAGCTTGGCCCATCACTGTCCCCAGGGTGTGTCTGTGAAGGGGGATTTGAGGGCCTCCCCCTAAAACACCCAGGGCTTCGGGGTCAGGATGGCGCCAGCATGGCTGCCCATGGCTCTCTGCCCCTCCGCAGGCCTCTCTGCCCATAGGGAACATCTTCGTCCACCTCCAATGTCTCAGACCACTTAAAGTCACAGTAGTGGACTCCTGCTGTCCTTGCAGGTTTGCAGTCACCTCACAGCTCTCTGGATGAGGCCAATTGGCTAGCTTCAGTCACAGCGGTCCGGGGAGACGCATCTCTCCTGAAATGCATGAAGGTACCAGTGACCTCGGCAACTGGCCTAACGCCTCTGGATCTTGGCTTCCTTTTCCACCCATTCAGTAGTTAAGCATGAGGCCGGGTTAGTGCCAGCAGGGCCAAAGCAAGGTGCTCTGGCAAGGGCCTGGAGTCCTGGTCTCACCCCCTCCTTGTCCCTAACTTGTTCAGCTCTAGGGGACCTCCGTTCTCATCTACAAAGTGGAAACCATGACACTCCTTTCATGGAACCCACCACTTAAAAGCTTCTTTAGCCATTTAACAAATCACTCGCAGCCAGGCATGGTGACGCATTCCTATAATCCCAGCACTTGGCAGGCTGAGGCAGGGGGATTTCTACAAGTTCAAGGCCAGCCCCAGGGACACAGCAAGACCTGTCTCAAAACAAAACAAAAGAAAACTCACTCACATAATATCTAATAAATGTTGTCATGAAAATCTCAGTCATAGTGACCCCTCTTGTGCCTTCTCAGGGCTGGTAGCTGAGAGCCCTCTCCGTACATTGTGGACAACTCCTCATCCCGGCCAAGTTTGTGCCTGTTCTGTTGCTGTCTCTCTGGTGCGCTCTGCGATGTCCTGTCCTCGCTTAGCATCCTGTCCTGGAGGGCTTTCTGTAGCAGTTTGAGGGTTTCCCCGTCCTTTCTATGTGAGATGGTGTTCCAGAGCCCATGAGCACAACAGCTTGTTCCCTTGGTCTCTTGGGGTTTTGTTTGGTTTTTATTTTATTTTATTATTTATTTATTTATTTTTGAGGCAGAGTCTCACTATGTAGTTCAGATTGGCTTTGAACTCACTATGTAACCCATCCTGGCCTTGAACTCATGTGGTTCCTCCTGCTTCAGCCTCCTGAGTGCTGGGATTACAGGCATGCACCACCATGCCCCACTTGTCTCTTGTGGTTTTTTTTTTTTTTTTTTTTTTTTTTTTTTTTTTTTTTTTTTTTTTTTTTTTTTTTTTTTTTTTTTTTTTTTTTTTTTTTTTTTTTTTTTTTTTTTTTTTTTTTTTTGTTGTTGTTGTTGTTGTTTTTTGGTACCAGGGATTAAATTCATGACCTGGTGCTTGCCAGGCAGGCTCTGTGCCACTGAGCTAAATCCCTAGTCCCCTGGTCCCTTGTTATTGGGAGGTCTAGCTGAGTAGCCTGCATCACAGCCTGGGCCACATTCACAGTCCCCAATGCTATGATCAGTCTGCAGCGTCCTGCGTGGCCCATCCCTCCTCCCTGCCACTCCTCGCCCCGTCCTCTTCTTCACTGCCTCCTCCCCTCTTCCCTGGCTTCCCCTGGCCACAGCCCCATCACAGTCTCTTTCAGGCTCATCTGGTGGTGATGACACCACCCTCGGATTCCTTCTGAACATCAGGTCACATGTCCCATGACTTCCTGGACTTTCCACGTGGGCCTCCCATGACCTTATCAAATGAACTCCTGAGCTCCCCCACTTCCTTCCTGAGAGGGTTCCCCTGATGGGTTCACGGCAACTCCGAGTCTGCTCCTCAGACTTCATCCCTGGCCACACTCTCTCCCACATCCCACGGCCAGCCCATTGCGAAACCCCAACAACTCTGCCTTCCTTCCAAATCTCGCCAGAACCCGGCCACGTCCCGTACCACCACCTCTGTGCCCATGGTGATCTCTTCTGAAACTTCTTGTTGACTCACTCAGGTCCCTGCATTCACCCTTGACCCCTGCAGCCTGTAGCAACTCAGCAGCCAGAGTTCCCTTTCAAAATGGGAACCAGATCCCTGAGCCCCTTGCAAACCCTGAAACCCTCCAGAGTGGGTCAAAGGCCTGAGGGCAGCCTGTGCAGTGGTTCCCAAAGCACCTGAGTACTCACTGGCAATGCACATTCTCAGGCTCCGCCCAGACAGCGTGTGGGACTGGGTGGGGGTGGGCCCGCTCACCCCTCGAGGTTTTCCTGCAGATCAGGTGCGAGGGTCCAGCTGCCCCTTCCATCTGCCCTGCCCCTCCCTGATCCCTTCCCTTCCCCTGCCAGCCTCTATCACCCTAGGCTGGTTGCTCTTGGGCCTTTGACCTGCCTCTCCTCTACCCTGGCTCCATACCACCCACCCTTTCACCTCCTTCAAGTCTTGGCTCAAATGTCACCTTCTCAACAGGCTGTTCCTTCCCATTCTCATTACAACTTTGCCTCTGATTTCATGATGACATCTATGCCCTAACATGGGTCCAATTCACTGCGGATGTTTATTGTTGGCAGCCCGACTTCTCCCACCTGGATGTCATCTCTGGGCAGGAGACTTTGTCTCTCGGCTTCACTGATGGACCCTGAATTCCTACAAAGCTTGTCCAGTGAATGAACGAAAGAAGATCCACACAACTCCAAAGAATGATAACTACAAATTCCTCAGCACATTTCGTCCTGATCTCTTCTCAAACATCACTAATTCTCCCAAAATCTCTACCACGTTGTGGCAGAGAAATGGATGCAGAAAGGTTAAGCATTTTGCCAAAAGTTGTCCAGCTGGAGAGTTGGTGTTTAGATTCTTACTTTTTGCCACACTATAAACTGAATCCAGGGCCTTCACCCTTTAATGCCCCCCCCTTTTTCTTCAGTGTCTCCCATTTTGAAGAACATTTGAGATAGTAATGTCTTACTAATTGCTGAACTGTTCAGCCTGGACTTGAACTTGCAGTCCTTCTGCTTCAGCCTCACAGGGTACTGGAATTACAGGTGTACACCCTCACATTGGGCTGTGTTTGGAGTCTTGTTTTTTTCTCTTTCCTCTCTTTTGAAAATTGAAATGGTTTCATTAAGACAGAAGGCGTTTGTTGAAGAGGAAATGTTCAGTTTGACTCTTCTAACACAAGAGAGATCTCCTTCCCACACTTGAGCGCTGGGAAGGGCAGCCAGGAAAGCGGGGTGACTCAGTTGGTGCCCCGTTTCCATGGTCCAGGCGTGGAGGACAAAGCACCTGTGTGCAGCCCACCGTCCCTTGGGCTCTGATGTTTGGATTCCTTTTGATGTGGAAGCTTGTGCTTCTTGCCTGGTCCTAGGTAGCTACACCCACGCTCCACCAGTCCCTAAGGGGCCACCGGAGCCCCAGCAAGAGAGACACAGCCCCAGGTCACCGCAGTGGGGTCTACCTGCCAAGGCAGAGGCAGACAGGAGCAGGTACCCCGAGACCCAGCAGCCGGGACCCGTGTGTCATGGGGAAGAGCACAAAGAAAGCTGCGGAAAGACAGCTCATTCCCGAGTCCTGCGCCGGGCCAGTTCGGCTCCTCTATCCGATCTGCTGGTGATGAGGGGCAGGGGGGCCGGGGCCGGGCCGGGCCGCCCTCCTGCTTCCTCCGGCTTCTCCTGCGCTGCCTTTGGAGAATGTGCCCCTTCACCCAGTCTCTAAGCAACCATCTTCTGCAGCGGTGGAGCGGGTCCATTAATGACAGGTTGGGAAGCCCTCGCAGAGAATAATTGCAGCCTCCTCCGAGGGCGGCGAGTCACAACGCGCCTGGCGCAGTCTCTGTGGAGCCCAAGGCCAGGCTCTTCCTCCGCCCCTTCCTCCGCCCACGCCTCTCCCCTCCGCACTCTTTCTTCCCCTCGCAGCCCCTTTCTTCCCCTTTGTGAGCCGCGCAAAGCAAGGGGGCACCCGCAAAACCAGCGCCCCATCTGTTTCCTAACTTAGCTGTCACCTGCTGGGTGTGCGTGTGTGGCACTCAGAAGGTTTTCCCGTAACAAAGTCCCAGCCCTGCTGGGTAGAGCTGCCCCGGGCCACCCGAGATGGAAGTCCAGAGAGCGCCAGACGGCTCCTGATTCTGCAGCGAAGTCTGCAGAGTCTGCAGTCATTGCAGGCTCTGCCCCCAGTGCGCTTGGGCCGGGCACAGCACCTCTCCCTCAGCCTCAGTTTCTGCAAATATAAAATGGCCAGAATGATTGGGGCAGTTAGTCGATAAGCCTCAGCCTGTAGAGTGAATTCCAGTACACTAGCGTCTCTCTCTCTCGTTTTTTTTTTTTTTTTCCCGGCACTGGGTATTGAACTCACAACCTTGTGCCTGTCAGGCAGGCGCTTAAGCCGCTGAGCCAAACTTCCAGCCCTGGTTTTTTGAGGTAGGGTCGCACTGTGTAGCTCAGGCCAGCATTGCGCTGGCGTTGTAGCCCAAGTCGGCCTCGAATTTACAACGCTCCTCCTACCTCAGCCTCCAGAGTGCTGGGATTAAACGCGTGCACCACCATGCCCGGCTCTTACACTGGCCTCTCTTGTAGGTCAGTAAATAATAAATGAGATAGGCGACTATAATTCCAGCTGTCTGCAAGGTTGAGGTTGGAGGATCACAAGTTCAAGCCCAGCTTGGGCAACTTAGCCACTTAGTGAGACCCATCTTGGAAGAAGAAAGAAAAGGAGAAAAGAAAAGAAAGGGTAGGAAGGAAGGAAGGAAAGAAAAAAAGAAAAGAGAAAAGAAAAGAAAAGACCTCCGAATGTAGTTCAGTGTGAAGGCGCTGGGTTCAGTCCCCAGGATGATGATAATAATGATAATAACAAATGCAGCGCAGTGAAGGAGTTCAGGAGAAGAGGGGCCCCGCGGGCTGGGATGATTAAGAAGAAGTGGGTTTCATAGGATGGGAGGATTTGCAAAGATAGAGGTGTAGTAAGAGTCCCCTGGACAAGGAGATGGTCTAAGGAGGTGCAAGAGAAACACTTAGCAACCTCCAAGCACATCTCTCATTACGGTACTTAATGTCACTCATTCCAGCTCCCTGTGGCATGGAGTCTGGCTGGTTCTCTGTGCTCCACAGCATATGCTTAGTAGATGTTTGTTGAATGAATAAAGGAATAAAAGAACCTTTAATCCCAGCACTCAGGAGGCTGAGGTAGGCGGAGCATTGTGAGTTCGAGGCCGGCTTGGGCTACAACGCGAGCACAAGGCCGGCCTGAGCTACACAGTGTGACCCTGCCTCAAAAAACCAGGGCCGGGAGTTTGGCTCAGTGCCTTAAGCACCTGCCCTGGCAGGCGCGAGGTTGTGAATTCAATCCCGGTGCCGCAAAAAAAAAAAAACAGGAGGAATAAAAGAAGATGTGGAAGCCCAAAACCCAGGTTGAGAAGGAACTCTGGCCGCAGCAGGAACTGTGAAGCACTTGGTTTTGATATTGTGTGTGTATGAAAATTGCTTTTCAGCCAGGCCTAGAGGCACAAGCTCTGGAGAGTAGGAGTGTGGTAGGGAATGAGGGTTTGTCAGTGTTAACTATAATCCTTCGCTATTTGAATTTCTAAAGTAACAAACTACCTTTTTTTTTTGTCTTTTTGAGACAGGGTCTCACTATGCAGTTCAGGCTGGACTTGAGCTCACTTTGTAGCCCAGGTTGGTCTCAAACTCACAACGATCCTCTTGCCTCAGCGTCCCAAGTGCTGGCATTACAGGTGTGTACCACCATGCCAGGCTAAAGTAACAAACTTTTAAAGTCTTTTTTTTTTCAGTACTGAGGATTGAACCCAGAATCTTCACACTAAGTTACATCCCCAGACCTTTTATGTTTTTATTCTGAAACAAGTTCTCTTCAAGTTGTTTATGCTGAATACTGCCTCAGCTGCCCAGAGGGCTGGTATTAAAAGAGTGTACCACCATTTTTAAAAAACAGTTAAACTGTAAGAACATTTGGAGCTCCTGGAGTAGGGGCAGGAGGAGGGGAACTGGTTCATGCTGGGTGTCAGGTGGTTCTGTGGGGGGTCAGTTCTTGGTCACTTTGTTACTTCCCCTTCTGCTTCTGCAATACCGGTGAGGACCACAGGGCCCAGGACCCAGTGGGACCAGTGTGTGGTGTTCAGGCAAGGCTGGCAGCATGAGGGGGTCAGAACAGAGTGTCACCCCCTCCACCTCCTCTCCACCTGTGTCACCCCAGCGGGACTGCCCACCCACGGAGGGAGAACCACTCAGGCCATCAGTGGTTGGCAGTGGCTCTGGAGGACCCAGTAACCTGTAAGAGGCAGTTCAAGCCCCTCCCCATCCTGACACATCAGGCTGGTGCGGAGCTTCCTGAGGCCAGGACAAAAGGCCAGCCAGGGGCACCTTCAGGTGGTTGGGCTTCACCAGGCAGAAAAAATGGCCTGGCCTCTTCTGGGAAGGGGAACCCAGAGCCAAGGCTCAGGGCTGCCTGGCAGTAGACTTCCACCAGACGAAGTCACGCTGGGGTTTCATCAGGAGGGGTTGATGTGTCGCTTCAGAAAGACCCGACTGGGAGCTGGGGCAGGGGGTGGGCACTGGGTGTTTCCCGCTGAAGCCGGTGGGGTTCCCCAGGGGGCACTGTCCTTCAAGGATGAGAAGCAGCTAGAAGAGAGGAAAGAGGTCTGGGTTCATTCTATGCAGGACAACCTCAGCTCCTTGATTTGTCCCTGAGACACCGATAAAATCCGCTTCGGTTGACAGCTTTTGCCAGATCTCCCCGGAGTGGGTACCACCGGCCCCAAGTCCACCTCTCTGTGTTTTTATTCTCTGTTGTTGTTTAGCTTTGATGTGTGCTGGTTCCACAAAACTGGGTTCATCTTACACATATTCTTTCATGCCTTACCTTTTCACTCTACAACTTAGTATCAGGAAAATTCTTCTCAAGAATGTAATGCTGAAATTCATAGTAGAGATACTGTAACTTACTAGGGCGACCCAGTTATTGACAGGCCTTCGGGTTGCCTCTGGATTTTTTATTAATTCTGACAAAACTGCATGAATATCTTTCCAAACCATCTGCATAAGCTTGTGTGAGGGTGGCTGGGAGTTTGGCTCAGTGGTTTATGTGCCTGTCTGGCAGGCCCCAGGTTGTGAGTTCAATTCCCGGTGCCGCAAAAAAAAAAAAAAAAAAGCTTGTGTCAGGGTTTTATGCGATATTTTCCTAGACATTGAATTGCTAGGTTGAGAGTTATGTATAGTTAAACATTGAGTAGCCATCGCTAAATTAACTTTCAAAAGGCTGCAATGATTTACATTCAAAGTAACAGCACATATTCTGGTACATCCTTCCTCCATGTTACCAATCTTTTTATATATTTTTAAAAGTTTTTCATTTCAGTATTGAGGATTGACCCAGGGCCTTTGCACTGAGTTACATGCCCAACCCTTCTTATTTTAAGACAAGGTCTTGCTAAACTGCCAGAGCAGGCTGGACCCAAACTTGGGATCCTTCAGCCTCAGCCTCCTAGAGTGCTGAGATTGTTCCCCCACCCCCACCCCCAGTTTTATAGAGGAAAAAAACATCTCATTGTTATCTGTTTGCACTGGAGCAAATGAGCACCTTGTAAATTTATGGGCCATTTTATTTTGTTCTGGATAGTCCTTTTGTCTGTTTTCCAATGGGGCTATCTTTTCTTGTGCGTACCTTTAGGGAATTAATCTCTTGCGAATGACATAAATATAGAGTGTCATTTGTCTTTCAACTCTATCTTTTCAGTGTTCAAGTAGCCAAAGGGTTTCTCCTTATGATCTCTGGTGTCCTGCACCTCCCCTAACCCTATTCTTCAGAGTAAAAATGACAGGGACTGAGACCTTTACACCTTGCTGGCTTAAGGGGCAAACTCAGAGGGGCTTAGGGGCCCCAAGCCTGCTGTCGCTAAGCATTGCGCCTCCCACCTCCCGGGGGCTGCAGACCGGCTCCCTGGCCACCAGCCTGGCCCAGACCCCAAACTTCCGGCTCAGAGAGAATTCCAGGGCCCCAGTAAGGGACGGAGCAGAGTGGGAGCCTGCCTGGCCCCTCACCAGACGCCATCCTGCTGGGAGAGCAGGGCAGGGCAGCCCAGCCTGGGACTCGCTCTGCAGCGCCGGCTCCCAGGCGCCCAGATAGCCGAGATATGCTAATAGACTTTTCCGGAAGGAGTGGGGCGCGGGCTCCCGCCGCAGACAGACTGAGCAGAGCACGGGTCTAGCCAGACGCCAGCCTTATCTCGGGGCCTCTGGAGGGCGCCTCTGGAAAATGGGTCAGTGGAACCGGAGCGCTCCCGCCCACCTTCTGGCCAGCCCTGCTCTGAGCCACGGCCACAGTGGTCCTTTCTGCCCATTATAAAAATATGCTACGTGCAAAAGATCACACCAGGACCCAACTGTGCCTCATGGAAACCGTTAGTTGCCCGCAGCCGCCAGGGCCTGGGGTCCGCAGGGAGCCCCCTTCCCCAAAGCAGCCCCACTTCTTCCCAATCTTCGTGTTTTGGCAGAGCGCGGTGCCCGGTATCTTCTCCCGCTGCGAAAGTCTCGCTCTTATCTGGGGCTGAGCTCCCTTTCCTGGTCCTGTTGTTGTGAGATTTTTGTTTTCCTTTTTCAAAAACTTTCTTATCATGAAACTAGGCACAGATAAAAGCGCATAAAGACAACAGTGCAGCAGAATAAACAATTCTAAAGGAAACGCCCGCAGCCACCCAGATCATGGGAACATTTCCAACACCCCTTTGCACCCCTCATCCTGGGGCCTTCTTCCTCAGGCCCCCAGGCGTGGCCACTGTCCTGACCTGACAGCTGTCATCTCTGCTTGCCTTGACAGCCTCCCACTATGGTTTTGCTTTGTTGCTTAGTCTTGACTTTTTTTTTTTTAATTTTTAAAAACTTTTTTGCTCTGGTCAGTTACCCTGTTTTAGCAAGGATGGACCCTGGAGCCCCTGTGCCAGGCCCTTCCTCAAGCTTCACCTTGTGGGGGGTGGCACTACCTGCAGCCCTAGCCTCCAGCCACAAGGCACAATGTGTGTGTGTGGGGTCCCTCTGCACCTGCCCGCTACCCGTCCTGGGCTGGCTGGGAAATGCTTTGTGCTGTGTCCTCTGCGTTACACGGGCTGTTGGGAAGGCTGAGCGTGCTAATGGCCCAGTGCACGAATGCTGGCTTTCAGCCTCACACCTTCCTACTGTCTGGAAGTTCTGCTGTTCCCGTGGCCTGGAATCCTGACTTCTCTACTGCTGCCCAATGCCATGGCCTCCTTCGGCCATCCCCAGTCATGTGCTCCTCTGGCTCTTTTCTCCACCTTGCCCTCCGACGCGCTGAAGGGCCATAGAAACCTCAGCCAT
This sequence comes from Dasyprocta punctata, assembly GCA_004363535.1. NCBI lineage: Eukaryota > Metazoa > Chordata > Mammalia > Rodentia > Dasyproctidae > Dasyprocta > Dasyprocta punctata. The sequence continues at coordinate 1,866 of RJWM01015605.1, read as the reverse complement.
TTACTGGTCAAACCATTGCTACAAGCTCGCTCTACTAGGACCTGTTATGCTTCCACCCACCAGAAGTGGGCGACAGCTCTGTTTTATAGATGAGCAAACTGAGGCGTACAGAGGTGAAGAGATCAGCCCAGGCCACAGCTGGTGAGCACAAAGTTGGGAATCCACTCAGGGAGAGCAGGATCCAATTCCAGCTCACCACAGCTCCCCCTGCAGGGTGACTGACACGGAGGCGGAGTGTAGGGAAAACAGTACTCCCCACCCCCCCCACCCCCCGCCCCAGCCCATTTTAAGGCATAGACAAGAAAGAGCCACAGAAGTCCCAGGTGCACCAGATCCCAAAGCAGACCTGGCCATATTGGGAAAAAAGAGGGGTCCCTGTGAGATGCCCTGGAAAATGATGGCCCCCAGGGCCGGGAACTTGCTGTGAATACCTTATGTCTTCTGGGCCAGTGGGTCTGTTTCCCAGCTCATGGTGCCTGCGGCCATCTTTTTTAAATTTAAATTTTCTTTTTATTACTACATTTGAGTACATAATGATTACATTCTTCCTGTGCATAACTCATCTTCATTCCATTCACATCCCCTTCTCATTCCCCCCATCTCTTGGTTCCCTTCTTATTTGTGAAAGCTCTCTCTCTCTCTCTGTCTCTCCCCGCCCCCTCTCTCCCTGTTTCCTGCTACCTTTTATTTTGCTCTTTATTGGTACTTTGGGTTTCTCATACAAGAGCCACCTTGAGTTACTTAAGCTTGTGTGTCAGATGCGTTTCATTTAACATTTACCCACAGGTGGTGCAATGGCAAGCAGAAGCACTGAGACAACACCCAGGATTTGAAGGCAGATTTATTTATGTCGAGGTGTACTGATTAGGATCACTCCCAAAACATCAGGCCCTGATCTCTGGTGGTCTAGGGCTTACATGAGATAAACAAGTGTGAAATGCAGAGGCAGAATGGCTTGTCAATTGGGGATTGGTTTATACAATGTGCATCGTAGTGACCAGCCATGCATCACAGTGACCAGCCATTTCTAAGAGATGGAAGCAACTGGAACTGGAACATGAACTATTACCTGGGTAACTAAGAAACTAAGGTATACTGGTTGTGGGGGGAGCATTTTCTGTTACTCTTACTCCCTCTTTTAGCTTCCCCAGTAAATCTTTGCTGGGTGTATTACATGTGATCTTTTGAGACAAGGCCCAATTAGAAGCAGTAACATTAGGGCTGTCAGTGATCATAGGATGGGCTCTAGTCAAACTCCTCAAGATTGTCTTATTATGGAGTTCTTCCCTAAGTTGTTTTTGGGAAGAGACATAGTTTAGGCCTGTCTGCTCTGTAACATCACTCTGGCAAGGGAGTGAGGGAGTTCGTTTGATCTAGGAGAGTGCCTGTTGTGTCTTGGATGCTCATCAAATCTTGGTCAAGTGTTTGATTGTTCTATTTTCCTGGGGCAACTGTTCATAGAGTTTAAAGCAAAACACAGTTAGCAGGGGCGGGGAAGCAAGGACCGGGATATGGAGCCTGAAAAGACACAAAAATCAAGGGGCATTGGTATGGCGCAATTCTGTGAACCGTGTCCTCAGGCTTCAGCCATGTGTGGACTGGTCAGTGTCCAGAGTGACCAGAGCAGGGCTTTGAGTGTGTCCCCTCTTCAAAGCTGGCTGTCTTGTTCTGGTAAATTTTTTTTTTTTATTTTATTAATAATAGAAGACAAGACAGAAGAGAATCCCCCATACTTGCTACATTGCCCGTTGTAAAGTGATGCTTGGGTTGCTGACCAGAGGCCTGGCCGAATCTACAAAACAAAAGTTGGCTGATATTCCTTGGTTGCTATCAATTTAGCCAGACCTCTGAGACAGCAGGCTGCTG
>RJWM01015604.1:0-47428 GCA_004363535.1 Dasyprocta punctata | reverse complement strand
TGTGTAAATACCGTATTGTCTCCCTAGTGTAAGAAATGGAAAAGTATATGTGATTCAGAGTCTACAATGGATACTGTGGAAGGGTAGAGAACAGCTCAAAGAGCAAAGACAATTGGGAGGGGAATGGGCGGAAAGGGAAAAGGGAAGAGGAGGGGATATAAACCTGTATATGTGTATATGTAAGATAACTAAAAAGAAAGCTGCTCAATGTATTCGTTATTGAGCGGGAACAATTAATACTCATATGATTGGATCAATCTTGCATTTCTATATCTGTTAATGTAAGAAACCATTTTAAAGATAACGATGCGCAAATTGCAACCATTGTCAAGCTTCTATCTTCCGGCTTTGTAAACCTGCAATGTTGTGTATTTACGCTAGTTGTTTGCTTGTCTCCTTTGCTTGTTGTTTTTACTATGTATGTCGTTTTTTTTTGTTGTTGTTGTAGTTTTTGTTTGTTTTGTTTTTCTTCGCTCAAATAAAAAAAAATATTTCTGAAAAAAAAATAAGATGAGATCCCAGTTGTTGATTGTTTGTAATATTTCCTGTGTTATCAGTGTTTTGACCATAAAGTCTTTGTCTATTCCCTCTTCCAACAGATTTAGTGTTTATGTTTTAATATATAGATTTTTAAAATCTATTTTAATTTTAGTTTAATACATGGTGAGAGACATAGGTCTAGTTTTAGTTTTCAGCATGTGGAAAGCCAGTTTTTTCAGCACAATTCATTAAAGAAGCCATCTTTTTTCCAGTAAAGGTGTTTGATCCCTTTTCTGAAGATAAAGTGGGTGAGTGTGTTTGGAATTGTTTCCGCATCTTCTAATCTGTTCCATGGATCTTCAGGTTTGTTTTTTGCTTTTTGTTTGTTTCTTTGCCATTAGCATGCTGGGGCTTTTGTTTGTTTGTTTTTATCTCAGTAGCTTTATAATATAATTTCAAGTCAGGGATTGTGATGCCCCGTCTTCTCTTTGTTGCCTAGAATTGTTTTTGCTATTCTATATCTCTTCTGGCTCCAAATGAATTTTAAGATTGTTTTTTCTAATTCCGTGAGGCATGTTATTGGTATTTTGATTGGAATTGCATTAAACCTGTATAATAACTTTTGGAGTGTAACCATTTTTCACTATATTTGTTCTTCCTACCCAAGAGCAAGGATATCTCTCCATTTTTTAATATCTTCTTAATTCTCCTTTTTCAGAGTACTGTAGTTTTCAATGTAGAGGTCTCTTATTTTTTTTTTAGGTTGATTCCTAGAATGCTATTGTGAAAGGGGTTTCCCTAATTTCTATCTCAGCGAGTTTGTTATTTGTGTACAGGAATGCTATTTATTTTTGAGAGTTGACTTTGTACCCAGCTATGCAACAGAATTTGGTTACTGAACATTAAAGTCTTTTGGTGAAGTTTTTGGGTTCTTATATGTAGTATATTATGTCATTTGCAAATAATGATAGTTTAACTTATTTATTTCCTATTTTATTTCTTTTATTTCTTGCTCTTGTCTAATTGCTCTGGCTAATATTTTCAGAACTATTCTGAATAGGAGTGATGGGATTGGACATCCTGTCTTGTTCCTGATTTTAAGGTGGAGATTTTCAGCTTTTGTCCATTTAGTATGATGTTGGCTGCTGGTTTGTCACAGGTGGCTTTTATCAGATTGAGGTAAAGACCATCTATTTCAATTTTCTGTAGGAATTTTATCATGAATGGGTCAAAAGTTCTGTGCCTATGAAATGATCATGTGGTTTTTGTCCTTTGCTCTGTTGATATGGTGCTTTAAATTTATTGATTTGCATGTGTTGAACCATCCTTTTATCCCTGGGATGAATCCTAATTGATCATAGTATATAATCTTGAGGATTTGCTGCATCGTGTTTGCCAGTATCTTATTGAGGATTTTTGTATCTATATTCATTAAACAGATTGACCTGTAATTCTCTTTTTTGGTTGGATTCTTCTCTGCTTTGGGTATCAAGGTAATGCTTGCTTCCAGGAATAAATTTGGGAATACTTCTTCCCTTTCAATTTCATTAAAGAGTTTGAGGAGTGGTGGCATTAAATAGTCTCTAAATTTCTTGTCGAATTCACCAATGAATCCAGCAGGACTTGGGCTTTTCTTTGTTGATATTTTTAAAATTACTTCTTCAATTTCATTGATCGATATTGAGTTTTAAAAATTTTTTATAAGCTCTTCCCAGTCCAACTTCCCAGTGCAATCCATCAGAGGAACATCTGGCCAGCCACACAGGACACAGAGGTACAGAGCCCAGCCCAGGCCAGAGTCCCAGAGCCGCTTATCAGGGAGTGACCAGCATAGCCAAAGGGTCTTGGAGAATTTGAGCTCCACCCATCAGAGCACAAGGACCCAGCTCCATAGTTCAGGAGTGTGGTCCAGCAAGACACGTGGCAGGTTCTGGAGGTTCCAAACTCTGCCCAGCCAGGAGCACGGCCCTGGCACCACACTCCAGGTGCATTCTCCACCTAGCCACCTGGGTACTGGAGGTTCTCAAATCCACCCAGCCAGATGCAAGATCTGGGTGGTGTCACACCCCAGGGTGCACTCTGCATAGCCACTTGGATCCTGGAGGCTCTGAACTGTGCCCAGCCAGGTGAAAGGCCCCAGTAACATGCTCTGGGGGTGTACCCCTGCTAGCTGCAGGGAGGATACAAGCTCTGCCCAGCCCAGTTTCCTAGAGCAAACCAACAAAGTACATCAAAGGCACACATGGCCAGCCTCACAGACCACAGAGCACAAGGTTCTGGTGCCATAGTTTGGGGGTGCACCCCAGCTAGCCACAGGGACATTGGAGGAATTGAAACTCTGCACAGTGCCGTGCTCCAGTGCAATCCATTAGGAGGGTACTTGGCCAGCCATATGGGTCCCAGAGGAAAATGAAAAACTGAGAGCAAGATGCAGTCTTAGTCCTCCAGCCCACTGAGAACAAACCTGAGAGACACTAAAATGGAAGACACTGGAAATCACACAACTGAACTTTCTGAAATGATAGCAATTGAAGAAAAGAAACAACTCCGTGAAGCTAAAGAGGAAATCAGATCAGAAATAGTCTCCCAGGTAAAAAATGAAATGACAAACATTATGAAACAAATGCTGTATCTAAAGGTCAAGATAAAAAATAGAAGAGCCTAAGAAAGTGATGGAAACTTTGAATGAACAACATAAGACAGAATTAGAATGCATGAAACAGATGCAAAGGGATATTCAGGAAATTAAAAATTCCAGTTAAATCTGGAACAACCACTTGAATGAGGCTGAAGATAAACCCTCAGACCTTGAAGACAGCATGGAAGCTTATGATGATGAAAGAAAAGATCTCTTAAAAATAACAAGGAACCAAGAAACAATTCAACAAGGGCCGGGAGTTTGACTCAGCAGCTTAAGCGCCTGTCTGGCAGGTGCGAGGCTGTGAGTTTGATCCCCAGTACTGCAAAAAACAAACAAACAAACAAACAAAAAAACCAATTCAACAGCTGCAAGATGATGCAAAGAGAAACAATTTAAAATTGATAGGTGTAAATGAAAAAGCAGAGATCAATACAAATGACTTACTAAGACTATTTGCAGAAATAATAACAGCAAACATGGGAAAAAATTCTGATATTCAGATAAGTGAGGCATATAGGACCCGAATTAACCATAACCAAAATAAATCTTCACCCAGACCGATAATAATTAGGATATCAGAAATTCAGCACAGGAACAGAATACTAGAAGCTGTCAGAGAAAAAAAAAAAACAGATCACCTACAAAGGAAAGTCTATCAGAATTACAGCAGGCTCCTCAACACAAACCTTCCAGTTAAGAAGAGCTTCGAGTGAAGTATTTCAAATCCTGAAAGAAAACAACTTTCAACCCAGATTGATGTATCCTGCAAAACTATCTTTAAAAAATTGATGGAGAAATAAGATACTTCCATGACAAAGAACAATGGAAGAAATTCATGGCCACCAAACCAGCGCTACAAAGAATACTGAAAGATACTCTAGAAAGAGACAACGATAACAGCAATACCAAGAAGAACAGCAAAAGGAAACTACTAAGCAAGGCAATCAATTAAAGAGAAAAAGTAGAAAACCAACAACAGAAAGATAACATGACAGTGACAAGTCAGTATAAATCTGTTATATCCATCAATGTAAATCATCTCAACTCACCAATCAAAAGAAACAGACTGGCAGAGTGGGTTAAGAAACAAAATCCAACAAAATGTTCTGTACAAAAAATACATTTCACTCAAAAGGAAATTCACAGACTAAAAATCAAAGAATAGAAAACAATACTGCATGCAACAGGAACCCAGAAAAAAGCAGGGGTAGCTATTTTGTTTGCAGACAATGTGAACTTCAAACCAAGAATGATCAAAAGAGATAAAGAAGGTCACTACATACTTGTTAGAGGAAAACTTCAAGAGGAAATGATAACAGACATAAATATATGTGCACCAAATATGGGAGCACCCAACTATGTAAGACAAATCTTAATAGATATGAAAAACCAGATAAACAATAGTACGGTTATAATGGGGGACCTTAACACTCCATTGTCACCAAGAGACATATGAACTCTTGTAGTCAGGGGTTACAGGGAGAACAACTGCATAAAGGACACAGGATTTGTAATACTGTTTTATAATAGTCACCCAGAGTTAAAAAAAAAAAAAGAAAATGCAAGAAAATCTGTCCACAACACAGGTGGACCATCTTTACTCAACACCATCTGAATTAATTCAGCTGGTGCTGAATTGACCACCAGTTTTTAATCCATAACATGACCCAAAGAAAAAATCAGCAAAGAAATAACAGAACTGAATCAAACTTGTGAACAAATGGACCCAGTAGATGTGGATCGAGTGTTCTACCCAACAGCAACAGAATACACATTCTTTTCAGCTGCACAAAGGTAATTCTCTAAAATAGATCATATGCCAGTCTACAGAACATGCTGAAGTAAATACAAAGGAATTGAAATAATGCCATGCATATTATCTGACCATAGCACAATAACATTGGAAATTAATGACAAAAAACTCACAAGAATGCCATAGACACATGGAAATTGGATAACACTCTCCTAAATGATCATTGAATCACAGAAGAAATTATAGACGAAATTAAACAATATCTACAATCAAATAAAAATGCAAATGCAAATTATCAGAACTTGTGGGATACAGTGAAAACAGTCCTCAGAGGGAAATTTATAGCACTATACTCCCACATCAGAAAAATGGAAAGAACACACATAAACAACCTGATGATGCACCTCAAACTTCTACAAAAATAAGAGCAAGTCAAGCCCAGAGCCAAAAGAAGGAAGGAAATTATAAAAATCAGAGCAGAAATTAATGCAATGGAAACTAAGAAAACAATACAAAGAAGTAATGAATCGAAGAATTTGTTCTTTGAAAGAATAAATCAAATTGATAAACCCCTAGCCAACCTTATCAAAAAGAGGAAAGAAAATACTTAAATCCATGCAATAAGAAATGAAAAGGGTGAAATCAGTACAGACCCTGTGGAAATACAGAAAATCATCCATACCTACTTTTTGAACCTTTACTCTCATAGGTTCAATAACACAGAAGAAATGGGCAGATTCCTAGAAACATATGAATTACCAAAGCTGAATCAAGAAGATGTAAAACTGCTGAATAACCCAATTTCAGCTAATGAAATTGAAAATATAATTAGAACCTTACCAACAAAGAAAAGCCCAGGTCCTGATGGATTCACTGTTGCACTCTACAAGAAATTTAGGGAAGGCTTAATGCCAACACTTCTCAAACTCTTCAATGAAATTGAAAGGGAAGCAAGTCTCCCTAACTCATCCCTGGAAACAAATATTACCCTAATACCAAAACTAGAGAAAGAACCAACCAAAAAAGAAAATTACAGGTCAATCTCCCTAGTGAACACAGATGCAAAACTCCTCAATAAAATACTGGCAAATAGAATGCAACAAGTCATCTGGAAGATTATATGCCATGATCAAGTGGAATTCATCCCAGGGATGCAGAATGGTTCAACATGTGCAAATCAATAAATGTAAGACACCATACCAACAGGACCAAGGACAACAATCACATGGTCATCTCAATAGATGCAGGAAAAGCTTTCAACATAATTCAACACTTGTTCATGATAAAAAAAACCCTACAAAAATCAGAATAGATGGTCTCTACTCAACCTGATAAAAGCCACATACCATAAAGCAACAGACAACATCTTACTAAATGGAGAAAAACTGAAAACTTTCATCCTAAAATCAGGAACAAGACTAGATTGTCCACTATCATCACTCCTATTCAACATAGTTCTGAAAACATTAGCTAAAGCAATTAAACAGAGAGAGAAATAAAATGAATTAGGATAGGAAAGGAAGAAGTTAAATTATCATTATTTTCGGATGATATGATACCTTACATACAAGACCCCCAAAAATCCATTGAAAGACTTCTAGATGTAACAACCAAATTCTGTAATAATGCTGGATACAAGGTCAACACTCAAATTTTAATAGCATTCTTGTACACAAACAACAAACTCACTGAGAGAGAAATAAGGGAAACCACATCCTTCACTATAGCATCCAAAAAAAAAAAAAAGGTGAAATACTTAGGAATCAATCTAACAAAGGAGGTAAAAGATCTTTACAGTGAAAATTACATTAATTTGAAATAGGGAGTTGAAGAGGATTTCAGAAAATGGAAAGATATTCCTTGTTCAAGGGTAGGAAGAACAAACATTGTGAAAATGGCCATTCTTCCAAAATTGTTCTACAGATTTAATGCGATTCCAATCAAAATACCACTTGTATACCTCACAGAGCTAGAGAAATCATCCCTAAAATTCATCTGGAACCAGAAGAGACCTAGAATAACAAAGACAAGAGGCATCACAATCCCCGATTTGAAATTATATTGCAAAGCTACTGTAATAAGATCAGCATGGTACTCGAATCAAAATAGACCTGAGCATCAATGGAATAGATTAGAGGATACAGCCACAACTACAAACACATTCAGCCACCTCATCTATGACAAAGGGGCCAAACATGTACACTGGAAAAAAGATAGTCTCTTTAATAAGTCATGCTGGAAAAAGTGGCTTTCCATATGCCAAAAACTAAAACTAGAACCATGTATATCACCATGCATTAAAATAAAGTCAAAATGGATCAAAGATCTGAATATTAAAACACAGACACTAAATCTGATGGAATACAAAGTAAGTAAAAATCTTGGTGATATAGGAGTAGGCAAAGAGTTCATGAACAACAATCAAATTGCACGGGAAATACTTCCCAGAATCATCAACTGGGATCTCATCTTATTAAAACGTTCTTGCATGTCAAAGAAAATCTTCAATAAAGTGAAAAGGAAACCCAAGAATTAGAAAAATATCTTAGCCAACTGTCCCTCAGACAAAGGCCTTCTATTTAAAACATATAAATAATTAGAAAAAATCAGGCCCCCAAAATTCAAGGACCCAATCCAAAAATGGGCATCTGAGATGAATACACACTTCTCAGAGGAAGAAATACAAATGGCAAATAAATATATGAAAAAATGTTCAACGTCAGTGGTCATTCGGGAAATGCAAATTAAAACAGCCCTGAGATTCCATTTCACTATACGAAGAATGACCAAGATAAAAAAATCAATGAATAACAAATGCGGGAGCAGTTGCAAGGGAAATAAACTCTCCTCCACTGTTGGTGGGAATGTAGGCTGGTGCAACTACTGTGGAAATCAGTGTAGAGAATCCTCAAGATGTAGGATTAGAAATTCCATTTGACCCAGCTATCCCACTTCTGGGCATTTTCCCAGAATTTAAAACGTCACACCACGGTGATATATGTGCACCCATATTTATAGCAATACAATTTGTAATAGCTGAATCTTAGAAACAACCCAAGTGCCCATCAATCAAGGAATGGATAAAAACATGTGCTATTTTGATATGATAGAGTACTACTGAGCTATAAAGAAAGATTGCATCGAGACTTTTACAAGTAAATGGGCACAACTTGATACCATAGTCATAAGTGAAATAAATCAAACTGACATGTGTAACTACCATATTGTCTCCCTAGTGTAAGAAATTGAAAAAGTATTTACGATCCAAAATCTACAATACATACTGTGTAAGGGTAAGAAAGTGCTTAATGAGGAAAAGTAATGGGGATCAGTGAAAGGAGGAAAGAAAGAAAGGAAAAGGAAAAAGACATAAATTTGTACCTATATATATATGTGTGTGTGTATATACATAAGATAGCTAAAATGACTATACTACTAAATGTATTAGTTATTGGAAAAGGACAGTTAATACTTATATGATTAGATCAATTTTACATATCTATATCTGTTAATCTAAACCACCCTTTTGAAGGCAACGATATGCAATGTTACAACCATTGTCAAATTCCTATCATCTTGTTTTGTAAACCTATACTGTTATTGTATTGGATTTGTTGCTGTTGTTTGTTCGTCGCTTTTGCTTTTTGTTTTTCTTTTCTGTGTCTTTTTTCTCTTAAATAATTTTTTTTTATATCTTTGGCCAAAAAAAAAAAATCCTGGCTTGGTGGTGCATGCCTGTAATCCCATTACGTGGGAGGCTGAGGCAGGAGGACCATTGCAAGTTTGAGACCAGCCTGGGCTACAAAGTGAGGTCAAGGCCAGCTTGAACTGCATAGTGAGACTCTGTCTCACAAAGACAAAGAAATTTTGTATCTTCTTGATTCAGTCGTCAAAGAACAAATTCTTCAATTCATTGATCATTGATATTTCTTTTTAGACACAATTCTATTAATTTCTGCTCTGGTCTTTATAATTTCCTCCCTCTTATGCACTTTGGGTTTAACTTGCTCTTCTTTCTGTAGAATCTTGAGATTCATTGTTATTTATTTGAGTCTGCTCTGCTTTTTTGATATGAGAATTCACTGCCCTAAAATTCCCTCATATAACTGCTTACATTGTGTCCCATAAATTCCAGTATTTTGTATTAGCATTATCATTTAATTGTAAAAACTTTCTTATTTCTTCTTTAACTTAATCTGTAAATTATAATTGGTTGTTGTCTCTGAGCTACACCTCCAGGTTCTGAAATTTCTAATGTATTAATTTTCCATTAATTTCTAATGGAAAAGAAAAAGAATAAAACATACTTGAAACTTAATAGAAAGGGTTTTGCATCTTGGTTGCCTAAAGAAAGAAACCAAGCTGGGAAATATTAGGGTCCATTTGTAGAGATATCTATGCAATTTTGTTGTTTCTTTTTAAACTTTAGGAACAAAATTATGTTGATGCCCTATGCTGGTACTTTTATTCTCTGAAGTTTCATGGAACTCATCAAGCAGATCTGGACTTGGTCAAGCTTCAGAGGAACATCGCTTCCTGGTACCTGAATTTGAAACAATTTGATAAGGCTTTTTCATTTATTTATCTATTTAAAGAGATAGCAAATATTCTTACATGTAGTGGCAAAGAGGCAGATGCAGCATTGTGACTTTTTTGGCTGTTTAGGATGTATGAAAGTTCCTTCATACAGAACAAGGTCAAATTGACATTTTCTTTATTTGCACACTGTAAACATTAAGTAGAACTTCCCAAAAAGACAGAGAATTTGGCAGGCACCTAATCCCACTACTTAATGTCTATTTATTTATTTATTTATTTATTTATTTTTGTCTTCTATTCTCCAATGTAGCATATCACTGGAGCACCTAAGAAAGTTGTCTAGTACTAATCATCTTTGATATTGTTCTTTGAAGCAGACTAAATTTTAAAGTCTACATTTTTCTTAAGCATTCATTTAGAGCAAATACTTGGGTGAAGCAGCCACTCTTTCACTTTGAGGTTATTATCACTTGCCTTTCTAGGCATTTTAGAAGCTGGTAAACAATTGAATCTTTCTTAGGACAGAACTCTGGAAGATAAAAGAGATAAAAGCTTTGCAAAATATACAGATACTGTGCTTCCAATGGTAATTAGGACATTTCTTCCTTTGGGTACATTGTGCATATAATGGGGATAATGGCTCTTGGAAGAGCAAAATAGTAAAAGCACAAGTGTGGACTAAATTAAATAAGAAATTTTTTGTTACATTTCAAGTTTTAATTATGGGATTGGGGGAATAAATTATTAATGGCAGTGATTTTAGACATTTTCTTTAGAGGTTTGTTTATTTTGAAGGATTGTTTGCTCTCCTAAATACTTCAGATTTTCTTTTAAAAGAATATTTCTTTTTAGTGTATATGTTATAAAATTATAGCCCTAGAGAAGTTGAAATGTTGCTTAATTTATCATATTTCTTCACAATCTAGTATTTAACTATGTCAATATAGTTGCCTACTGTTTAAGGCCTAAAAAGAAGATGATACACAGATTTTGTTACCTAAATCATCGTATTTCGGCACATGGTAGCATTAATTATTTCAGAAAGACAGTTGACTACTGTTTATTTTTAATTTTTTATTAGTGCATATTTGCAGAATATAATCATTACAATCCTAATGGGGAGTTGGTACATACATACAACACTTAATTTTTTGTACTTCCTCTTCACTTCCTCTCCCTCTCTCCTTTCTCCATCTCTTGGTCCCCTTTCAATTTGCAAAAGATATATCTGCCTACTGTTAAAAGACCTGTAAAGAAGGGGATCACACAACTGTTGTAACTGCTATGATTTTGACACAATGGGGCGTGTAGTTTGAGAAAGACCTGGACCTGGAGACAAACATGCACTCTGCAGAGGATATCTAACAGCTAGTCAAGATAAAAAAAAAAAAGAACTCACTTCCAGACAATGGGCCATGTTCTGAGGTTGCATAAATAAATAAGGCATGAATTGCTTTCAGTTTATCTAAGCTGCGTATCCCGATGGGCAGATAAGTAAAGCATGACAATGAGTATTGCAAATATTTCATAAATCAGATATTCAGATAGTCAGAATCCTATAAGCATGTCAACAGGAAACTGGTTTCAATTGAGATTTGGAATCATAGGTAATACTCAGATCTTTGAGGCATGCGGTTTTGTACAGACAGATTAGAAAAAGCAAGATAGTACTCCACTCTTAAAGAGACTGGGATATAAGGCATTTTTAAGAGAAGAGTACCTGCATAGGGAGCCATCCTATGATTAAATTTCTAGAAGAGTCAACTAGATAAAGTCTTTCCAGACTCAAAGCAATACTTGTGTGTGTAGGTGTACTTGTGTGTGATGCTAGGGACTGAGTCAAGGGCCATGCACATACTAAGCAAAAACTCTGCCACTGAGCCACATACCCAGCTCAAAATAGTACTTTTTTTGGAAATAGGATCTCATTAAATCACTACGCTGTCAAGGCTGGGTCAAAACCTGTGACCCTCCTGCCTCAGTCTCCCAGAATGCTGGGATTATAGGTGTGCATCACCAAAGGAATGTCATATTTAGCCCTGGAGACTATAATTAGGAGGTGTTAGTAGTGAGGAGAAGAATAGGAAATCAGGAAACCAGACATATATTGGTAGCATGTACTGTATATGCAACTGTATTATTTAGCCAAAGATTGCTTATTAAACCAAAAGTTAGATTGAATATATACAAGGCAATATTATTGGCTGCTGTTAGTATATTTCTCTATTTTATACTTGTTTTGAATTTACTAGACATTGGTTGGATACTGTAGACATTTGAGCAATAATCTCTTACACAGTAGTCCACATAAATCTGTGTACACACACAAGTACTGCTTCAAGTCTGGGAAGACTGTACCTAGTTGAATTTTCTGGAAGTTTAATAATGGTGTGGCTCCCTATGCAGGTAGTTTGCTTTTAAAATTAAACACACACACACACACACACACACACACACACACACATCACGTTTTGCTATTCTCCCTGTGCCACTATCTAATCTTTGTTAATTTTCATTGTGCACTTTTCTCAGTCCTTCCTTTAAGCTGCTTGAACATAATTGGGAAATTTTATGGAATCATATTTACTGGATTGGCTAAAATTTTCTGTTTTTTCATGATGTTTACTCTTTTTCAAAATACTGACTCTTGTTGACTTACTATTATTTCCTCCATCGTTGTTATTTCAAAACATTTTCCTCTTGTTTAATCCCCATATCTTCTCCCTTGTTTTATCAAAAGATCTTTATGTGTGTTTTGCTGAGCTTGTAGCCACTGGTATGAACATCAGTTTTTCTCCTGTCTACCCATTCTTTCGTCTACCTCAGAAAGAAGGACCTTTCTCTGGTGACCTTACTCTACAGATCTCGATCCTAGCTCTTTATTTTTTCTCTACTGTTTCTTTCCCTGTCACTTATAATTGTATTATTCTGAGGTATTTTTAAAGTTCTGAGGCTTGAGCACAAATCTTCACAAATGCTAGTCAAATGTTCTACCAATGGGCTACATCCTTAGCCCAGAGTTTTCTTTTATTAGGGCCTTGGCATCCTCCTAAAAGTTTCCCTCTGTATTTGTCCCTTCATTGCCAAACTTTCTAAGTCAAAAGCAGTTGATATTTTTTCAGTACTCATTCATTCAAAAACATTTATTAACTGTCAACTACTAAGTAAAAGAATATTTATTGGCAGGTTAAATGTTGTTTTGCCATTGGGGATATAATAAAAACTCCTGCACCCATGGTTTTTACATTGTATTAATAAAGATAGACAATAAAAAATAAGTAAGTATTATGGTATATTATAGGGTTGGCAGATTTTCTGTAAAAATACACATAGTAAATATTTTAGGCTTTGCAGTCTACATGGTATCTGTTGGCAACTACTCATCCTGCTATTATATTGTGAAGGCATCCATGGGCAATGTGTAAATAAATGGACATAATATATTCCAATAAATTATATTTAGAAATACTGAAACTTTAGTTTCATGTGATTTGCACATGTCATAAAGTATTATTCTTCTTTTGATTTATGTCAATCATCTAAAAATGTAAAACTACTCTTAGTTTATGTACTGTACAAATAGAGGGTGAAACATTTTGTACTAAGGACATAGTTTGTTGACATCCACTGTAGTAAATAGTTGTAAGTGCTAAGGAGGTAGGAAAGTGTGATAGTAAATGTCTTAGGGAGATATGAGTGGTTAAAACTTTAAATAGGGTTGTCAGGGAAGGCTTCACTGATAAGTGTTGTTGTTGTTGTAGTATTTGTTTTCTTTTTTTAGTAGACATCTGAAAATATGTGAAATCTGGTTATGTGGATTTCTGGATAAAGGAAATTCCAGACAGAGGGAGTAGCAAGAACCAAGGCCCTAGGAAGAATGGTAACGAAACCAGTGTGACTGGAATAAAGGAAATGTTAGAGAAAATAGGAGATACAATCAGAGAAATAGTGGGGAAACAGATCATGTAAGAAAGACATTGTACATACTAAAGATTTATGGTATTAATGCTATGGGAAATGGTGGGCCATTAAAGGGTTTTGCAGAAGAGTGGCATGGCATGACTTGCATGTTAATGAATTCACTCTGGCCTAGACTGACTGATTAGACTGAGGTGAAAGTGTAGAGCAGGAAGATTTGGTAGGAGGCCATTGAAATAACTCAGGCAAAAGATGATAGTGATACATACCAGTGTGGAGGCTATGTGAGTAGTGAAAAGTGATCAGGTTCTAGAGAGATTAAACAAGTAGCACTGACAAGGTTTTCTAACATAACTAGAGAAAATAATCCTAAAATACATATGAAATCAGAAGATACCCTGAATAGCAAAAGCAATGCTGGGTAACAAAAGCAAAGCAAGAAACATCACAATTCCAGACTTTAAATTTGTATTACAAAGCTACAGTGATAAAAACAACATGGTACTGGCACGAAAACAGACATGTGGGTCAGTGAAACAGAATAGAGGGTGCAGAAACAACTCCTGACACATTCAGTCATCTGATCTTTGACAAAATGACCATAAACTGGAGAAAGGATGGACTCTTTAAAAGATGGGACTGGGAAGACTGGCTTTCCACATGATGAAGATTGAAGCTACAGCCATATCTCTCACCATGTACTAAAGTAAAATAAAAAAGCTTCAAATAATACTAAAATAGAAACATTCAGAATGCTAAAAGATAAAAATAGGTGAAACTCTTGAAGACATAGGCATAGGCAAGGACTTTCTGAACAGAACTCCAACTGGATGAGAATTAACATCAAGCATCAGCAACAGGCATTTTATCAAATTAAAAAGCTTCTGCACAGTGAAGGAAACAACTAACAAAGTGAAGACCTACAAAATGTGGAAAAATTTTTGCTAGCTACTTCTAGCAACAGAGGACTAATATCTAGGATGTATAAAAATTTTTTTAAAAATCAGATCCCACCAAAATAAAAGACCCAGTCAAAAATGGGCACCTGAAATGAATAGTATAAATGGCCAGTATATATATGAAAAAATGTTCAACTTCTCTGGCTATGAGAAAAATGCTAATTAAAACAACACCTAGATTCCATCTTATTCCAGAAAGAACAGCTACCATCAAGAAATCAAATAATAACAAATGCTGGCAGGGATGCAGTAAAAAAAGAATGCTTCTACATTGTTGATGGGAAGTCAACTAATACAACCACTATGGAAATCAGTATGGAAATTCCCTCAAAAACTAAAAGTAGAAATTCCATTTGACCCAGCTAGTCCCCTTCCAGGTATCTTCTTGAAAGAATTAGATGTCATATTACACTGTTGCATGCATACTCATGTTTATAGCAGCACAGTTCACAGTAAAATTTTGGAAGTGGCCTATATGTCTATCAACAGATGAATGGACAAGAGAATGTGGTATTATTACACAATGGAGCACTACTTTGCCATAAAGAAGGGTAAACGAGTCATTTGTAAGAATATAGGAGTGTACCACCACACTTAGCCACTTGTGTCCTTTTAATGGCCCAGTCTAATGATCTTTCCTTAGACCTGCTTGTTCCTGATCTCTCTGCTGTGCAAAGGTATGTAATACCATCAACCACTTCTTTCTGAAAACTCATTTTTTTGTTTCTATGATTCTACTACTATTAATCCTGTTGCTCTAACTATTCTTTTCTCACTTTTGTTATTAGTTCATCCTCTTTGTATCAAATAAATTGTGGTTATGGTAGGGTATCATGCCTATTTTTTTTTTTTTTTGGTGCTGGGGATCAAACTCATAACCTCACACTTACCAGGCAAGCGCTTGAGCCACTGAGCTAAATCCCTGGCCCCCATGCCTATTTTTTCATCATTTTATTCCCAGTACCTGTGACCATGCTTGGTACTTGGTAAGTTTTCAATAAACATTGGTTGAATGTACTTATTCACTAGTCCATTTTTAAAATTTCTTCTTTACTTTCTTCTTAATTATCTGTCTGCTCTTTTCTTAGCTTTAACTCTTCATTCTCAAATCTGCATCTCTAGCCCTGATCTTTCACATAGTTTAGATCTACTTTTGTACTTCTTTTTAGTATATCCAGCTCTCTAAGACTGTATCAGTCAAATCTAGTCAATTCTACCTGCACACATATTTTTTTTCCAGCAGTCTCTTCATCTGTCTTTACCTAGTCTAAGCTCTCACTACCCCAACGGAATAATTTAACTGATCATTATCTCTTGCTCAGTAATCTTCAGTGGCTCTTCATAAGTAAAAATCAAATTCCTTAGCATTTAGGCCCTCCATAATCTATAAATAAATTAATCCTATTTTATTTTCTTGTGTACTAGTCACCTTTTCTATAGGGCAAATGCCAAGACATCCTCTCTGTGGAAGATAAAAACCATGGGTCATACTGAACTCCACATATGCTGCATTTTTTTTTTGGTACCAGGAATTGAATTTACGACCTCATGTTTGCCAGGCAGGCACTTACACCACTGAGCTAAATCCCACGCCCCCTGCATTTTTCCCTATATATACATACCTATGATAAGGTTAAGAGCTTTTCCCTTTTCATTTAATGAGTTCTCTTTGGTATACTTGTACTGCCAGCATCACTACTCTTGCGCTCTGGGACTTGTCTTATTTACTTTCCTCTCATTGCTGAGGCAAAATACTCAACACCCAAAGTTAAAGGGGGAATGGTTTATTTAGGTCACAGTTTGTAGAGGTTTCAGTCCATAATCAGCTGACTACAAGGGATGCTGGCACATGGCAGTGGGGCAACAGTTCGTGGTGGCAGAAGACAGCAAAGTAACAAGCAAGGGACAAGATACTTTCTGTCCCTTATATTGTATGCAGGCTACCCACACTAGGGTGGGTGTAGCACTCACAACCTTAATCCCAGTATTGCAACATCAATCCATCACACACTTCAGACTCAGCCACCTCTGAAAAAGCCCTATGACTGCATGAGGTTTTGGGGGAATATCTAGAGACAAACCACTACAAGGCTATTGCTAAGTAAGATGAGAATTACTTGAACACTGATACTGTGATAATCTGATAACTTAGATGGATTCTAAGTGACTAACAGGTGGGGAGCACATTCAACAAGGATATGCTGGACAACAGGATGATTCCTGTCCTTGTTAGGATGGACTGGAGTGACATTAGATTTCATCATAGTACTAAGAATGGAACACAATTTAACTTATGAATTGTTCATTTTTGAATTTTCTATTTAGTATTTTTGGACCGTGGTTGATTATGTGTAACTTAAACTGTGAAAAGTGAAACTGGAGTAACTGCCGATTCTAACCATAATTTATGCTTTTCTACCTTGATACCTTTTCTCATGCTTCTCCATTGCAAATTACCTCTTCTCCACATCCTTAATCCTTTGAAATTCCTCTTTTAAAAGCTGAGCTTCTTCTTGTACTCTGAGTAACTACTTTTAAAATAACAGTACTCAATGTATTTACTATTGTTTGTTGCCTATTATTTTGTTATGAAATTTGGTTTATTTTTTTCCATAAAATAAAAACAAAAGCCTAGCTTCTAATGTCACTTGTAGGTTCTTAAGGAAATTTTCTTATCTTGCCTTTCCTCCAAGATTTTAACACTTCTATTTGTCCCTAGGAACTTATATTCTCCCTTATCTTCTAGTCATTTGAATGCACATCTTAGCCCCCTGACAGACTTCTACCTCCTTTAGGACAGGAACTTTATCTCACCTTTAGCTGTCCTGATAGCCAGCATAGCATCAAATGCATAACAGGTGCTCATTATACCTGCAATCAATTTCCTCTCAGATATGAATTTTGTTTTCTCATGTGATTTCTATCCTTGCTACTATGTGTAATTGAAAGGTAACAGCAATTAAGATAAGTGCCATTTCATTATCAGAACTGAATATATATATATATATAATCACTTTCTTCAGGTTAGCTCTTTTTTCTTTGGGGGGGGTGTTGTGGGTAAGGTCCTGTGTCCCCTCAAGGCCTCATGTAATTATGGACGGGTTGAGTCTGGTGTTTGTGATTAGTTTGTCTGGCGCTGGGATTGGTGATGTGAGTATTGCACCCACCCAGGGTGGAGCTGACAAACAGTTTAAGGACGAGAGGAAGGCATGTCTTCACTCTCTCTCTTGCTGGTGAGCCTTGCTGCTTGCAGCGGCCATGCTGCCTTGGAGCCAACTAAGTATGAACTGAAACCCCCAAGAACTGTAAAAAAGAAACCTTTCCTTCTCTAATTTTGAGTGTCGAGTATTCTGTCTCAGCAATGAGTGAAAAGTAACTAAGACAGGGGGATACATTTTATTTTTAGGTGTTTGGTTTTAAAGTGAAATATTAAATCATAGTTTGGAAGTTAATTCAGGTGAGTCAAAAAGGTTGTTGAATAGATGCTTCTGAACTTTAGATAGATTAAATTACATATTCATTAACCTGGACTTTTTTTTTTTTGACAACATCACTTTGAGGTAACAATACTAACTGTAGGTAATTTCTTTGTCTTGTTTTCTATGGTGTCTAAGTACAAATTTTTTTAAATTGCTATTATCTATTGAGGTATCTTCAGTACTTTGAATGAGACAATATTAAATAATGTAGTTTAGGGCTTCAAGTTCAGCTCAGTGGCATAGTGTGTACTTTATACGTGTGAAGCCCAGGATCAATGCTCAGCATGGAAAATGCAGTTTCATGGACATCAGCTCTGCCTTCGAAGAGCTTATAAAACCTGAAGTCCATTGTACTTATTTTGTTATATTTTTTGAGGAATTTTAGATGTTTGGCTTGTGTAAGTCATATGTTTCAGTGGACTTAAGCATGATATAAAGGGCCTTCAATTGTAAGTATAGGAGCAATTTATCACACCTTAATATAGTGAGATTTTACTGTTAGTCATAATAAAACTTCAATGTTAGTTGACAAGTTGATAATGGATTGTTTTGGTGATAATCTGTGTAAGTTAATGGTAATGCAGAGTTGGATGTTTTTTAGCTCAGTACAAAAATCCCAACCTCAGCTTGTAACTGCTGTCCAGGTACATTGGTGTCACTTATAGTACTATAGGTTTGACCAAACTAAAGCACAGCTTTAAATAACAGAATGGCTGTGAGGTTTATAATAGCCATGATGATGAGACTATTTATAGAATATTATAAGACCCAAAGTGGAAATAATTAGGTCTCATGTGCTGGTTATATATTGCTTTTATTTGCTAGACAAAGTTCTAAAAATCTTACCCTTCTGTTATAGAACTAAAAATGATCTTATGGTCAGCACATATAATCCAGTAATATCCATAAAATGGCACAATGTTTTTTGGTTGTACTATATCAGGTCATTGATTTTCAAGTTGTTGTGTAACATTTAAATAGGTATAGCCTTTCCCACAAATACGTCTGTAAAGATTTAAAAGAAAACACTTAAGAAAATTTGAGATAGAGGTCAATTTTGGCCTATACTGTAAAAATACCTGAATTGAGGTTTTAAATCAAGGCAAGGCAACAAGTATTTTTTGAGTATCTAATTTGTGTCTGGTAAGATAGGGTAAGTAGAAGACATGCTCTGTGCTATAGAAGAGTTTAAAATATTAATGTATAAGTGAGATTTATATAAAGTATTCAGAAACAAGATTTGTATAAAGTCATTAGCATTGTTACTAATAATAAAAGACTTTACTACTAATAAAAGACAGATTTATATAAAGCAATTAGAAAATGAAGAAGACAGTGTGGAATAAAATATAAAATTATGTAAGATATAACATATGGAATTATAATAGAAATATACAGCTGAGGACTTCTGTGAATATTGATTGAATGCCCATATGAATTGAAGCTGAAAAGAATAACTAATATCTTAGAAGACAGAGTTAGATGTGAAGGAATTTTACTAGCTGAAATAATGAGCCCATTTTAACAAGATAAAGACAAACAAGAAGCAGCAAATCATCCCACGCATTAATCCCCAAAACCAACTGTACAAGAGCAGAATAGATGAAATGTATTTTTATAATTTTTTATTTTAAACAGAATAAAACCAAGAAAAATAAAACAGAATAAAGTCAATCAAAACAAAACAGTGTAAGTGATACAGGATTTCAAAACAAGATAATAGGAAATCAACAAAGGCTACCATAATGCCTCTTGCTGTCTTCCAAGTAGCTGCCCACACCATCAGACATAGCAAAATCAAACAAAACACAACAGAATAGAACCAATAAAAACAACAATGAACACAATAAAGACTTTAAGACAAGATAATAGTCAATCCAAAATGGATGCCATAATATATCTTGTTATCTTTGAAATAGCTGTCCATGCCATCAGATACAATAAAATCAAACAAGACAAAACAGAACAAAACCAAACCAAGCAAAACAGTAAAAATGATACAGGACAATAAAATGAAACAAGACAATAGGGAATTAACAATGGCTACCACCTTCAGAAGGAGATCCTCCCATAAATGCTATATTGCATATTGTTATCCTCTAAATAGATGATGAGACTACTGGGTTTACACCTGTAAAGTCAATGAAACACTAAACACTACAAGCATTAAATTGTATTCAATAGCTATCATCTCAGCCTGTGTTTCTCTGGATCAGCTGATTGCTTGGTGGGGGGGTTGGCTTTTCTTGTCTCCCAGCCCGTGCACCAGAAGGGGCTGGCACCTGGTTCTTCCCACAGCCTGCTAATGGCACTGACTCAGAGTAAGGGGCTGGCATCTGGTTCTCTCTGCAGCCCATACGTGGCACCAACTCACAGGAAGGAGCTGCCTTCTTGTTCTCTCTGTGGTCCATGAGTGGTGCTGATTCACAGGAAGGGGCTGGCATCTGGTTCTCCTCCCCATGGCCTGCACATAGCACTGACTCACAGAAAGTGGCTGGTTTCTTGTTCTCAAGGTCTGCTAGTGGCACTGACTCACAGGTTGGGGCTGGTTTCTTGTTCTCCTCTCTGTGGTTTGCTAATGGCACTGACTCAGAGGAGGGGGTTGGCATCTGGTTCTCCTCCCTGTGGTCCATGCACGGAGCCAATTCACAGGAAGGGACTGGCTTATATTTTTCCTCCTTGTGGCCCACTAATGGCACCAACTCACAGGAAGGGACTGGCTTTTTGTTCTCCTCCCTGTGGCCCACTAATGGCACCAACTCATAGGAAGGGGCTGGCTTCTTTTTCTCCTACCCGTGACCCACTAATGGCATTGAGTCACAGGAAGGTGATGGTGTCTGGTTCTCCTCCCTACAGCCCACACATGGTGGCAACTCACAGGAAGGGGCTGGCTTCTTGTTCTCCCTGCAGCCCATGCATGGCTCCAACTCACGGGAAGGGGCTGGCTTCTTGTTTTCCCCCCGGAAGCCCATGAATAGCACCAACTCTGATGAAAGGTGGTTTTAATGGCTACATATGTGAAACAGTTGAGGATTTTGCTGACCATAAACTCAACAAAAGCCAATAATATTAAGAAAGTTCACTCAAATTAAAAATACAGTCAGCCCTTCATATTCTTGATTCTTCATTTGTGGATAAACCCAATTATGGATTGAAAATACAGTACTTGGAAAAAAACGACATCAATACTGAACTCACACACTTTTTTATTACCATTATATTCTGTAGCATTACATTTTTTTAACTATTAAGTAATCTGGAGACGATTTGAAGTACATAAGATGTATGTAAGTCTCTTAGTTTGTTTTCTCGTTGCTGAGAAAAAATATTCAACACCCAAAGTTAAAGAAGGAAAGGTTTATTTAGCTAACAATTTGCAGAAGTTTCAGTTCATAGTTGGCTGGATCCAAGGCATGGTGGTATGCCAGAGTGACATCACAGAGGAAAAACAGTTCATGGTAGGCAGAAGGCAGAAGTCACAAAGGCAAGTGACAAGAAACAAGTGGCAATAGCAACTTGTCTGTTTATATTCTATCTAGGCTACCCACCCTTGGGGAGGATAGCACTTACACCCAGAACTATGCCAAACCAATCAGTGGACTAATTTAGTAATCACATATGCTTAGTCCCAGCATCACATGCTCTAGATTCAGCCACCACTGAAAAAGCCTCACTCAAATCATCTCCAGATTACTTAGTAGTTAATAAAATGCAATGCTGCAGAGTATAATGGTAACAAAAAAGTGTGTGAGTTCAGTATTGATGCCGTTTTTTTCCAAGTACTGTATTTTCAATCCATAATTGGCATGAGACTTTGGGAGGACATCTAGTCACAAGTCACAACAGTAGGTTATATTGCAAATCGGAGAACTGAGCATTCACAGAGTTTGGTATCTGCAGGGTGGTGGTGATGATGCTCCTGAAACCAATCACTCACAGATACTGAAGTGTGACTATATGATGTTCAGGAGTAAAATGACAATCGTTCTCTAGCCTGCACTACTTAGAGAATATCTAAAGTATAGTGTTGGATTGAGAAGCAAGTTTTGAAGAAGGATATTGATAAGTCCAAATATGCAAGGAGAAGGTACTCAGGGATGATGGGAGCATGAAAAACCATCTTATTTGAAGAACAGTTAAAGGAAGTAAGGAGAGAGGAAATGAAGATTTAGGAAAAGCATGATAATTTTGTACTAATATCTGAATTTCTGTTAGAAAGTAAAGGAGCATGACAAGTGAGATTTGGAGTATCATAGGAAAACCCATTCCAGTGATTAGATCTGTCCAAAAATTTTCTTAAGATATAGTGAATTACCTCCCCTTAAAGTTATTTAAGTAGACAGACTGACTACTTGGTGTGGATGTTATAGAGGATATTAAAACATTGGAAAGAGTTTTGAAAAGATGACTTTGAGGTCTCTTCCAACCATATTATTCTAAGGTATAGTTCAATAGATTCTATTATAGTAAAAGAAGATTTTTGTGGAGGACTTATCACTAAATTTTAGAGGTAAAAATGTCTTATAAATCATGGCCAAATTCTTTCTAAAATAATAATCAAAATATAATATAACTACTAAAATGTACTCACTTAGATGATTTTGACAAATTTATTCTCCTGTGTGGCCACCATTATAGTATAGATATAGAATACTTTCATTAATCCAAAAGAGTCCCTTACATTCCTTTCCAGGCATCCCCATCTCTACTACAAGCCCCAAACAATGATTGATATACTTTCTTAGTAGAGCTTAAATTTGTCTTTCCCGGAGTGTCACATAAATAAAATAATATAGTATGTAATTTATCATTATTGTTATTATGCATTCTTTCACTCAGCACATTTTAGACAGCCACATATGTTGTTGCATATAAGATTTTGCTCCTTTCTATCACTGATTAGTATCCCACTCGTTGGATGAATGTACCTTAATTTGTTCATCCATCTCTTGATATTTTGATTGTTTGCAGTTTGAGGCCATTATGAATTAAAGTCCTATTAACATTCAGGTATGAGTCTTTGTATGATTGTTTCAATTTCTCCTGGGAAATTATTTAAAAATGAAATTTCTAGGTCATGTAATGGATATATTTTTAAGCTTATGAGAAGCTTTTAGCATTTTTCCAAAGCATTTACACTTTACATTCCTATCAGCAATACATGAAAGTGCAGTTTGTCTACATTCTTGTCAACATATGATACTTTCAATCACTTAAATTTTAACCATTCTACTTAGTATATTGTGACTTTCATTTAATGACATCAAATTTATTATATGTTTCTTGTATGATTTATGTTTATTGTGTCTTATTTTAGAAATCTTTTGCTACCTCAAGATAGCAAATAGATGATGGATGATAGATAGATAGATTGACCAACCTTTTTCCTAAACTTTCTTCTAGCAACTTTATAGTTTTATCCTTTATGTTTAAATCTATGACCCCATTTGTGATATGATAATCTGTGCATGTCTTATGTGATAGACAAGGCTCATTTTTTCCCATATAGATATCTTTTTTTATTTTAAAGAGAATAAAACCAAACCAAAAACAAAAAAATCAATAAACAAACAAACAAAACCAAAACATGGAATAAAGCCAATCAAACAAAACAGTGAAAGTGATACAGAACTTTGAAATAACCATGGCTACAATGATACATCTTGTTTTCTTCAAAATTGCTGCCCATACCATCAGACATAATAAAATCAAACAAAACAGAACAGAATAAAACCAGTCAAAACAAAATATTGAATAAAACAAAACAATCAAATGGAGTAAAACAGAACAGTGACAACAATATTGAATTTCAAAAATAAAATAGAAGAAAATCCCCCATAGTTGCTATATTGCGTATTGTTTTCCTCTAAAGAGATGCTCAGACTACCAGTTTTAGGCCTGCAAAGTCAATCAAGCAAAACAATCATTAAGTTGTTTTTGTACCTCAGTTGCTATCAACTCAGTCTGTGTTCCCATGAAAAGTTAGTTGCTTATGGGGGTTGGGGGGGTTAGGCTCTTCTTGTCTCCCAGCCCACGTGCTGGCTGGCTAACTGGGAGGGTACTTTCTGTTTCTCCACCTGGCTCACAGTTACTGCCATCTCAGGGGAAGGGCACATCTTATTTCTCCTCCTGGTCCAGTTACTGCTGGCTCATGGGAAGGGCACATTATGTTTCTCCTACTGGTCCACAGTTACCTCTGGCTCATGAGAAGGTGCATCTTGTTTCTCCTCCTGGCCCACAGTTATTACTGGCTCATGGGAAGGGTGCATCTTTTTTCTCCTTCCAGCCCACAGTTACTGCTGGGTCATGGGAAGGGCACATTTTGTATCTCTTCCTGGCCCACATATGCTGTTGCCTCATTAAACCTAAAGCAGCCCCTGCTTTTTTCTGGGTCCCTGTCACATGGAGCATTGTCTTCTCTCCTCTTACCTTCAGTCCATAAATTTCCTTTCAAGTCAAATGTGTTTCTTGTATACAGCATATTGATGGATCCTGTCTCCTGATTTACTCTTCCCATGTTTCTTCTTATTGGTGAATTGAGGCCATCTACATTAACGATTATGACTAGTATGCACTGACTCATCTCTGACACACTATCTTTCTGCTATTCTCCCCCTCCACTTTTCCTCCATTCAATTGCCTTCCTTGCTCAGCAATCCTCCACTGCTGCTGTTCCTGGAAGTGTGGTCTTTATTTGTCTCTAGAATATCCTTTAGCACTCTTTGTAGAGTTGGTTTGCTGGTCATAAATTCCTTCAGTTGTTCTTTATCATAGAAATGTCTTGTTTCTCCATTAATTTGAAAAGATATTTTTTCAGGGTGCATCAGTCTGGGTTGGAAGTTGTGCTCTTTCAGGACTTGAAACACTTCACTCCAAGTTCTTCTTGACTTGATGGTTTGTGGACTTCTGATTTCTTCCATGTCTATGACTCCTAGACTTGCTCTGTGTGAGCTGGAAGTGTGATGTTGCCTTTTGAACCTTTGTCTTGACATTTTCCTGGGTTCCTCTGGACGAGCCAGTTGTGGGATCCCAGGCATTTCCTGTGTTGGCTACACATTCATGGTGTAAGGGAATGTACCAGACACCTGGGTTTCTCCTAACCTAGGTTCCCAGGTAGGTGGAGTGGGCTTCTCCAGACACACATGGTTACAACGAGACTCTCCCAATGATGGCAGGCATGCAGGAGCTTGGCTGACTTCTTATCCTGTGCCATGCTGGTTACCAGTCCCTGATGGTGGCAACTGGTGGGTTCATGGGGGGTTTGACTGATTGGTTCTCCCAGCTGGTGCTGGCTATTGGTCCCCTATTGTTTCTGCTTTAATATTTATATCTTTTTTAATGATCTAAGTGTATAAATATTTTTAGGAGATTAACACGTGTTAATATACTGAATATTGTTATCTACAAAGTAGTTGTTCAGATTACAAGATATAGGCATGAAAGAAATGATCAAACAATTGAACAATAAAAGCACAAACTGTTCTTTTTGATGAACTCACAGAGGTTAGTAGTATAGTTATCTTTCTTATATTATACACATATATGAATATATATACTGACACATAAACTTTTCCCTTTTTTCTTTTCTCCTTTTCCCTATCCCAGTTATTCTTTCCTTTTGAGCAGTCTCCTTCCCTATCATTTTCACAATATCTGTCATACATTTTAGATCTTATTTACTGTTCCAGCTTTTTACACTAGGGAGACAATACGATATTTACACAGATGAGTCTGATTTATTTCACTTATGAGTATGGTCTCAAGTTGTATCCATTTACCTAAAAAAGCCTCACATTTATCTTTCTTCATAACTGAGTAATAATTGTATAATAATACCACATCTTTTTTATCCATTCTGTGGTTGATGGGCATTTGGGTTTTTCCAAAATTTAGCTATTACAAATCGTGCTGCTATAAACAAGGGTGCACATATATTGCTGTGGCATGATGTTTTCAATTCTGGGAAAATACTCAGAAGGGGAATAGCTAGATTGAATGAGACCTCCAACTTTAATTTTTTGAGGCATCATTACAATGGTTGAACCAGTCTACATCCCCACCAACAGTGGAGAAATGTTCCTTTTTCCTACAGCCCCTCCAACATTTGTTATTGTTTGATTTCTTTTTTTAAGAATCTACATAAAAATCAATAGAACAGACAAGCAGGTTTAGCAAGGTCATGGTACAAGGTCACAATGCCATATACAGAAATCTAGCATTGGCCCACATGCCAACAACGAACAACTCAAAAGTAAAATTGTAAAGACACAAGTTACAACAGCACAAAAAAGCTTAAAGTAACATTACTGTATAAATCTACCAAAATATATTCATTATCTGTACCCTAAAAACTATAAAAACTGATCAAATATACTGAAATACAACCTAAATAAGTGGAGAGAGACTACGCATGTGAATTGGACAAATATCAAAACATTTATTCTCCCTAAACTTATCTATAGATTCACTTCAATACCTATCAAAATCTCAGCAGAATGCTTTTTATTTATTTATTTATTGTTCAGTAAAGGAATGCATTGAATTTACTTCTGGACAGGCCATGTGGATGACAAAGGAGGCTACTGTGCTTTTTTTTTTAAACTATCTTAACTATATATATAAACATATACATAGTTTTTCTTTGTTTGTCACACAACTGAAACAATATGATACTTAGACATGTGTGACTTATTTATTTCACTAATAAGCATGTTCTCATGGTGCATCCATTTAAGTATAAAAGTGTCCAGTGTATCATTCTTTATAGTTGAGTAGTATTCCACTATATAAAATTACCACATCTTTTTTGTCCCTTCCTCAGTAGAGGGGCATTTAGGTTGTTTTCAAAATCTGGCTATTATGAACTGTGCTGCTATAAACATACGTGCACATATATCGCTGTGGCATGATGTTTTTTAATTCTTTTGGGAACATACCCAGAAGGGGAATAGTTGGTTCAAATGGGACCTCTAAACCTAACTTTTTGAGAAATACCTGCACTGACTTCCACAGTGGTTGCACCAGCCTGCATTCCCAACAATGCAGAAGTGTTCCTTTTTCCCCACATCCCCTCCAGCACTTGATATTGGTTGACTTCTTAATACTAGCCATTCTTTCTGGGGTGAGGTGGAATCTCAGTGTTGTTTTCATTTGCATCTCTTGAATGACCAGTGCTTTTGAATACTTTTTCACGTATTTATCTGCTGTTTGTACTTCTTC
Source organism: Dasyprocta punctata (assembly GCA_004363535.1). Lineage (NCBI taxonomy): Eukaryota > Metazoa > Chordata > Mammalia > Rodentia > Dasyproctidae > Dasyprocta > Dasyprocta punctata. The sequence continues at coordinate 20,440 of RJWM01015604.1, read as the reverse complement.
ATCTGAAAAGTGTGTATTCATCTCAGATGCCAATTTTTGGATTGGGTCTTTAAATCTGGGAGGACTGATTTTTTTTTAGTTCTTTTTATGTTCTCAATAGTAATCCTTTATCTGAGGGACAGCTGGCAAACATTTCCTCCCACATTGTGGGTTGTCTCCACTCTTTTGGTGGCTTCTCCTGCAGTGCAAAAGCTTTTCAGTTGGATGAGTTCACATTTATTGATTCTTTGCGATAGTTCCTGTGCAATCTGGGTTTTATTCATAAAGTCTTTGTCTACACCAATGTCTTCAAGAGTTTTACCTACTCTACCTTGCAGCAAATTTAATGTTTCTGTTTTAATATTGAGATCTTTAATCCATTCAGATTTTAGCTTAGTACATGGTGAAAGACATGGGTCCAGTTTTAATCTTTGGCATGTGGAAAGCCAGTTTTTCCAACACTATTTATTAAAGAGGCTATCTTTCTTCCAAGAATGTTTGGCACCTTTGTCAAAGATAAGGTATCTTAGTGTGTCTGCAGTTGTTTCTGCATCTTCTAATCTATCCCATTGATCTTTGGGTTGTTTTTTTTTCCAGTACCACCCTATTTTTATCACAGTAGCTTTATAGTATAATTTCAAGTCAGGAATTTTAATGCCCTGTCTTGTCTTTGCTGGCCAGGATTGTCTTGATATTTTAGGTCTCTTCTGGTTTCACATGAATTTTAGGATAGTTTTCTCTAATTCTGTAAGGTATGCTATTGGAATTTTGATTGGGATTGCACTGAATCTGTGTAACAGTTTTGGAAGTATGGCCATTTTCACTATATTGATTCTTCCCACCCAAGATCATGGGATATCTCTCCATTTTCTAATATTCTCTTCAGTCTTCTTTTTCAGAATACTATGGTTTTCAATATAGAGGTCTTTTACATCTTTTGTTAGATTGATTCCTAAGTATTTCATTTTTTGGAGGCTATTGTAAAAGGTATTGTTTCCCTGATTTCTCTCTCAGTGAGTTTGTTACTCGTTTACAAGAAGGTTATTGATTTTTGAGTGTTGACTTTGTAATCAGCTACATTACTAAATCTGCTTATTAAATCTAGAAGTGTTTTGGTGGAGTTTTTGAGATTGTCTAAGTACAGTACCATGTCATCTGCAAATAATGATAGTTTAACTTCTTCCTTTTCTATTTTTATTCCTTTTATTTCTTTCTCTTGTCTAATTGCTCTGGCTAAATTTTCCAGGACTATGTTGAATAAACTTGGAGACAGTGGACATCCTTGTCTTGTTCTTGATTTTAGAGTGAAAGCTTTCAGTTTTTATCCATTTAGTATGATGTTGGCTGTCAGTTTGTCATAGATGGCTTTCATTAGATTAAGATAGAGACCATCTATTCCAATTTTCTGTACAGTTTTTATCATGAATAGGTGCTGGACTTTGTCAAAAGCTTTTTCTGCATATATTGAGATAATCATATGATTTTTATCCTTGGTTCTGTTAATAGAATGTATTACATTTATGGATTTATGTATGTTGTACCATCCCTACATCCCTGGGATGAATCCCACTTGATCATGGTGTACAATCTTCTTGACAACTTGCTGCAGTCTGTTTGCCAGTGTCTTATTGAGGATTTTTGCATCAATGTTCATTAGGGAGATTGGCCTGTAATTCTGTTTCCTAGTTGGGTCTTTCTCTGGTTTTGAAATCGGAGTAATGTTTGCTTCCAGGAATGAATTTGGGAGTATTACTTCCCTTTAAATTTCATTAAAGAGTTTAGAAATAGTGGTGTTGGGTCTTCACTAAATTTCTTATAGAATTCAGCAGTGAATCCATCAGGGCCTGGGCTTTTCTTTGTTGATAGGTTTTTAATTACACTTTTAATTTCATTTATTGGTATTGGGTTATTCAGGACTTTTGTATCTTCTTGATTCAACTTTGGTAATTCATATATATCTAGGAATCTGTCCATTTCTTCTGTATTTTCCATCTTATTAGGATACAAGTTTTCAAAGTAGGTACAGATGATTTTCTGGATTTCTGCAGGGTCTGTTGTGATTTCACCCTTTTCATTCTTAATTGCATGGATTTGAGTCTTTTCTTTCCTTTTTTGATAAGGTTGGCCAAGGGTTTAATTTTATTTACTCTTTCAAGAACCAACTCTTCAATTCATTGATTCTTTATATTGTTTTATTAGTCTCCAGTGTGTTAATTTCTGCTCTGATCCTTATAATTTCCTCCCTGCAGGAGCTTTTGGCTTAGCCTGCTCTTCTTTTTCTAGAAGTTTGAGGTTTAACATTGTTATTTATATGAGTTTGCTCTGTTTTCCTGATGTGGGTATTTGCTGCTATAAATTTCCCTCTTAAGACTGCTTTCATTGTGTCCCACAGCTTCTGGTATGTTGTATTTTCATGTCATTCAACTATAAAAACTGCCTAATTTCTTCTTTAATTTCATTTGTGACCCACTGATTACTCAGTAGGGTGCTATTTAATTTCCATGTTTTGATGAAATTCTTGTGGTGTCCTTTAGCATGGATTTCCAGTTTCATTGCACTGTGGTGTGATAGCATGCATGGGATAATTTCAATTCCTTTACATTTACTTAAGCATGTTCTATGAGCCAGTATATGATCTGTTTTGCAGAATGTCCCATGTGCAACTGAGAAGAATGTGTATTCTGATGTTGTGGAGTGGAAGACTCTATAGACATCTACTAAGTCCATTTGCTAAAAAGTTTGATTTAGTTCTAATATTTCATTGTTGATTTTATGACTAGTTGATCTGTCTTTTTGTGACAGTGGAGTATTGAGGTCTCCCAATACAATTGTATTAGGGCTTATTTGATTTTTCATGTCCATTAATAATTGTTTTATATAACTGGATGCACTAATATTTGTTGCACATATATTTATGATTGTTATCTCTTCCATTTGGGTTGTTCCCTTTACTAAGATATAGTAACCTTCTTTATCTCTCTTAATCAGTCTTGGCTTGAAATTGACTTTATCTGCAAATAGAATAGCAACCCTTGCTCTTTTCTCAATTCCTGTTGCATGGAGTATTGTTTTCCATCCTTTAACTTTCAGTCTATGAGTTTCTTTTTGAATTAAATGTGTTTCTTGTATACAGCATCTTGCTGGATCTTGCTTCTTGATCCATTCTGCCTGTCTGTGTCTTTTGACTGGTGAATTGAGACCATTAACATTAATGGTTAAAACTGATATGTATTGACTTATCCTTGTCATGTTATTTTCCTATTATTGACTCCTCCCTTTTTTCTTTTTCCCTCCCGTTTGCCTTTCCTGGTGGATTCCTTCTATTGGGGTTCATGGAGTTGTAGTCCTTATTATCTCTTTCTAAAATGTCCTTTAGAGCACTTTGGAGTGCTGGTTTGGTGGTCATGAATTTCCTCAGATGTTCTTTGTCATGGAAGGATCTTATTTCTCCGTTTATTTTGAAAGATAGTTTTGTGGGATACATTAATCTGGGTTGAAAGTTGTTTTCCTTTAGAACTTGGAGTACTTCACTCCAAGCTCTCCTTGACTTGAGAGTTTGTGCTGAGAAGTCAGCTGTAATTCTGATGCACTTTCCTTTATAAGTGATTTGTTTCTTTTCCCCAACAGCTTTTAAGATTTTATTCTTGTGTTGAATTTCTGGAATTTTGACTATGATATGCCTGGAAGTAGATTTTTTTTGATCATTGCTAATGGAGTGCTATATGCCTCATTTATCTGTATGTCAAATTCTTTTTCTCTACCAGGAAAGTTTTCTGTCATGATGTCTGTGAACATGTTTTTAATGTCACTTGTGGTATCTCCTGCTTGTTCACTGACTCCAATTAATCTTAAATTATTCTACTTTGTCTCATCAAGTACCTGATGGATTGATTTCTCATGTTCCCTTGCTAGTTTTGAGAACTCTTTCTTTTCCTACAAGCCTGTCTTCAATATCTGAGATCTTGTCCTCACATTGGCCTAATGTTCTTTGAATACTTTCAATGGAGTTTTTATTCTCCCAGATATCTACTTGAATCTGCTTTACAGAATTCATTTGTTTCCTATGCTGTTCTTCCATAATTTGCTTAAGCTCATTTATTTTTTTTTGTCTGTGTCTGCTCTAACATTACTAAGCATGGTGTGTATTTTGGTAATCTGTGTAGTTATTTGAGGGATTATTTCTGATCTAATTTTTTCCAGAGCCTCATTCAACTGCTTTGTTATCACTTTGGGGAGACCTGGTAGGGGGCTTTCGAACTTTCCAGCCTCATTGCCCCCTGGGTTTGCCTTTGGTGAACTGGGTGTCTGAGGTTGTGTCTTGTTTAAATATCTTCTCATTTCTTTTCTTTTTTAGTTTAATTCCTAGAGTGATACTTGTTATTTGCCTATGATGGGCTGCTTTATTGGTGGTACTAAGGACATCCAGGTGATGATCACTTCTCTGAGGTATCTTCCAGGTGTAGCTGGGCTCTGAGTCTGTTGGAAGATCCCACCTCCTCAGTTTGTGAGAGATGAGAAGCTATTGTTCACCTAGCCCAGTCCCTGGTTCTTTGGCACTTTACCTCAGCACTCTCTGTGACCCACAGTCAGTCTCATTCCTGGACCATCAGGGCCAACAGCTATCCAGAAAAATCGTCAATTTTTGCTGTAGTGGCACCAACAGCACCAAACACAGCCAACAAAACAATAAACTGAGCCAACTCCTGACTTGCAACCTTCAACTGTAGGAACTGAATTTGTGACCATACAACAGAATGCAAAAAATCATATACAATACATAAGTCCACAATATGTCAATTCTGTCCTCAAGGGTCAGGACCCAAAATGGATTAAGGAGAAGACAGAGAAGTGGGAAAAGAGAAATAGATTACAAGTAGGTTGGAGGACAAAGATGGGTCCCACTAACTTGGGGAAACCGATGCAGAAGACTGAAGGAAAAGAGAGCCAAAAGAGACAAAAGATAGAACAGAACAAAACCACACCCACAAGGAGGCCAGAAACCACACTCACTGAAAAAGAAAACACTAAAAGAGAAAGGGAAATGAAAAATAAACTGAATAAAACAAACAAGAAAAGAAGAAAACAAAAACAAAAACAAAACCCAAAACAAAACAAAACAAAACAAAAGGTCCACTTCTAGTTCTCTCACTGGATTCACTAGTAGACAGCCTGTGGAGACAGCATCCCAAATCATGGCACTCTATCCCCGCAAGCCAGCAGTTGCTTTATGACAGAGTAGTAGACAACCTTAGCAGACCTGCCCCGAGACCGGATTCAATGGGCTCACTGCAGTACAAGTAATTTCCACAGGTCTGTCCCTAGCCAGGAGTTGCCGGAGGAAGTTGGCAACAGTTCTTATTCTGGGCCTCTCTGGCCCAACTCCAAAATGGTTCCCAGCTGATCACTCTCTCCCACAGGAGAACCGAGTCCTTTGCACTCACCGACAGCCAGTACAGTCCTCTGCATCCACTGCTTCCCTCCACTTCTGAGTATCTCTGCAGAGGCCCCCTGGCATCACTAGCCACCACCAACACTGTGACCATGCATCCACAGTTTCCAACAGCTCCCCTCATGCAGTGAGTCTGGCTCCACGTGAAGGTGCTACAAGCTACCGCCTTCTTCACTGAAGTTTTTCTTTTTACTCTTTCTGTGGGCTTTGATTCAGACTTCAGACTCTTCCTGGGCCCAAGGGACCCAGTTCCTTCCTTTTTGTCTTCCTCATGATGGTATATTCCTGCTTCTAGATTGTGTCTCTCAGCGAGGCTATTTTCCCTGCTGCTTACTACTTTGCCATCTTCCCAAAAGTTCTGTATTTATGTCTTTGATCCATTTTAATTTTAATTTAGTGCATGGTGTTAGGCATGTCTAGTTTTAGTCTTCAGCATGTGAAAAGCCAGTATTTCCAGTACCATTTTAAAAAGAGGCTATCTTTCTTCCAGTAAACATGTTTGGCCCCTTTGTGAAAGATAATAAAGTGGCTTAGATTTTTGCAGTTGTGTTTGTATCTTCGAATCTGTTCCATTGATCCTCAGGTCTGTTCTGTTTGCCAATACCATGCTGACATTATCACAGTTGCTTTGTAGTATATTTTCAAGTCATGGATTGAGATACCTCCTGCCTTGCCTTTGTTGTCCAGAATTACTTTTGCTATTCTAGGTCTCTTGTGGTTCAAAATGAATTTTAGGAATGTTTTCTCTAGGTCTCTGTGTTATGATATTGGCATTCTGATCTGGATTGCATTAAGTCTGCATGACAGTTTTTGGAGTATGGCCATTTTCCCAATGTTGGTTATTCCTACTCATGAGCAATGGATAGTCTTTCATTTTCTGATATCCTCTTTGATCTCTTTTTTCAGATTACTGTAATATTCCATGAATAAATGTTTCACTTCCATTATTAGAGTGATTCCTAAGTACTTCAAGTTTTTGGATGCTATTGTCAGGCATGTGGTTTCCCCACTTTCTCTCTCAGTGAGTTTGTTGTTTGTATACCTGAATGCTACTGATCTTTGACTGTTGACTTTGTATGTAGGTAAACTACCAAATTTGGTCATTAATTTTGAAGTCTTTTGGTGGAATTTTGGGGTCTTCTATGTAGAGTAACATGTCATCTCTGAATGGTAATAGTTTAGCTTCTTTCTTTTCTACCATTATTCCTTTTTTTTTCTGTCTCGTCTAATTGTTCTGGATAGTGTTTCCAGAATTATACTGAATAGAAGTGGTGATTGTGGCTATCTTTTTCTTGTTCCTGATTTTAGAGTGAAAACTTTCCATTTTTGTTTATTTAGTATGACGTTGACTGTTGGTTTGTCATAGATGACTTTTATCACATTGAGGTAAAGATCATCTATTCCAATTCTCAGTAGGGTTTTTATCATGAGTGAGTGTTGGACTTTATCAAAAGCTTTTTCTGCATCTACTGAGATCATTGTGTGATTTTTGTCTTTGGTTCTGTTGATATGGTATACTATATTTACTGATTTGCATATGTTGTACCATCCCTGCATTTCTGGGATGAATCCCACTTGATCATGGTGTATAAACTTCTTGATGGTTTCTTGCATTTGGTTTGTTAGTATTTTATGAAGAATTTTTGCATCTATGTTCAATAAGGAGGTTGGCCTGTAGTTCTCTTTTTTGGGTTGGGTCTTTCTCTCATTTTGGTATCAGGGTAATACTTGCTTCCAGGAACGAGTTAGGGAGAATTGCTTCCCTTTCAATTCCATTAAAGATTTGAGGAGTGATCGCATTAAGCCTTCTCTAAATTTCTTGTAAAATTCAGCCATGAATCCATCTGAGTTTTTCTTTGTTGGTAAGCTTTTATTATGTTTTCAATTTCATTAGCTGCTACTGGGTATTTCAGAATTTGTATATCTTCTTGATTCAAAAAATTCATACATTTCTAGGAATCTGTCCATTTCTTCTGTGTTTTCCATCTTATGCAAATAAAGATTTTCAAAATAGGTATTGATGATCTAAATGTCCACAACATCTGCAGTGATTTCACCCTTTCATTCCCTATCGCACGGATTTTAGTTTTTTCTTTCCTTTTTTGTTTGAAAAGGTTGGCTATGAGTTTATCAATTTTATTTATTCCTTCAAAGAACCAGCTCTTGGAGCTGAATGTGGTGCTGCACACCCATAATCCCATTACTCGGGAGGCTGAGGCAGGAGGATCATTCCAAGTTCAAGACCAGCCTGAGCCACAAAGTGAGCTCAAGGCCAACCTGAACTGCATAGCGAGACCCTGTTTCAAAACAAAACAAAGCAAAGCAACACAAAACAAAACCACCAAAAAACAAAGAACCAGCTCTTCAATTCATTAATGCTTTATATTGTTTTCTTAGTCTCAATTGCATTAATTTCTGCTCTGATCTTTATAATTTCCTGCCTTGTATGGGCTTTGGAGTTCTCTCACTCCTCTTTTTCTAGAGGCTTGAGTTGCACCAGTAGGTTGTTTATTTGTGCTTGTTCTGTTTTCCTAATGTGAGAACTCACTGCTACAAATTTCCCTCTTGGGCTGCTTTCATTGTATCTTACAGGTTTCAGTAAGTTGCATTTGTGTTTTCATTTGATATGTAGATATTGTTTAATTTTTTCTTTAATTTCATATGTGGCTCACTGGTTATTCAGGAGGATGTTATTTAATTTCCATGTGTTTATGAAGTTTTCTTGGTTTCTTTTGTCATTAATTTCTAATTTAATTGCACTATGATCAGACACTATGAATGGGGGTAATTTCAATTCCTTTGCACTTTCTTAAGCATATTCTTTCAGCTAGTATATGGTCCTTTTTAGAGAACATCCTGTGTGCAGCTGAGAAGATTGTGAACTCTGATGTTGTTGGGTAGAACACTCTGTACACATCTCCTAAGTCCATTTGTTCACAGTTTTGGTTCAATTCTGTTACTTTTTGTTGATTTTTTGTCTAGGTGTTCCATCTCTTTGTGACAATGGGATATTCAGTTCCCCCACTGCATTTGTGTTATTGCTCATTTGATTTTTCATGACTATTAATGTTTGTCATATATAGTTTAGTGCTCCTGGATTTCATGCATATATATTTGTGACTGTTACCACTTCCTCTTGCATTTTCCCCCTCACTAGTATGTAGTGAACTTCTTTATCTCTTTGATCATTCTTGATTTGGGGATCACATTGTCTGCAAACAGAACAGCTCCCCGTTCCTTTTTCTGGGTTCTTGTTGCATGGAGCATTGCTTTGCATCCTTTGACTTTTGGTCTATGAGTTTCTTTTTTAGTTAAATGTGTTTCTTCTATACAGCATATTGTTGGATCTTGTTTCTTGATAAATTCTGCTTGTCTGTGTCTTTTGATTGGTGAATTGGGGCCACTTACAATGATAGTTATAACTGATATGTATTGGCTTTTTCTTTGTCATAATATTTTCCTGCTTTTGGTTCCCTGCTTTTCTCCACTCTTTGATTGCTGCCCTGCCTGGTGGTTTTTGTCTGCTGTTGTTCTTGGTACTGTGTTCATTTTCATCTCAGTCGAGAATATTTTTCAGTACCCCTTGTAGTGCTGGTTTGATGATCATGAATTTCTTTAGTTGTTCTTTGTCATAAAAGTACCTTATTTCTCCATTAATTTTAAAATATTGTTTTTCAGGGTATATCAGTGTGTTCTGGAAGTTGTTTTCTTTCAAGACTTGAAATACTCTACTCCAAGCTCTTCTTGACTAGAGGATTTGTGTTGACAAGTCTGCTGTGATTCTGTTGGGATTTTCTTCACAAGTGATCTGTTTCTCTCACATCTTTCAATGTTCTGTTCTTTTGCTGAATTTCTGGGATCTTGATTATTATATGTCTCGGTGTAGATTTATTTTGATTGTTGCTTTTTGAAGTTTTGCATGCCTCACTTATCTGTGTGTCAGATTCTTTTCCCATGCTTGGGAAATTTTCTGCTCTTACTTTTGTAAATAGGATTTTTAAATGTAATTTGTGTTGACTCCTGCTTTTTCATTGACGCTAATTATTCTTACATTATTTTTCTTTGTGTCACATCACAGCTGTTGAATTGCTCTCTGATCTTTTTGTTTTGTTTTGTTTTCAAGAGATGTTTCCTTTCACGATCACTAGCAATGATCCTGTTTTTAAGATCTGAAAGTCTCTCATCAGCTTCGTTCAGTCAGTTTTACCAGATTTCAATGAAATTTTTGATTCCCTGGATATCTGTTTCATGCATTGTATTTCTTTCCATTATTTATCACACAGTTTCCATCCTCTTCCCATCATCATCTATTTTTTCTGTCTCTCTATATTTTCTGAGAAATTCCTTTATAAATGTTGCCATTTTTTGTTTTACCTGAGAGATTATTTCTGATCTGAGTTCCTATATAGTCTCATGGATTTGGTTTTTTCTTTGGTTGCTATCATTTCAGAAATTTCAGGTGTGTATCTCCCAGTTTATACTATGTCAATCTCCCAGACTTGTTCTGGGTGGCCTGAGATTGCATTATCCTTTTTCATCTTGTCACTTTCTATTTTAAAAAAATTTTTATTTTGTTTTCTGTGAAGATCCTTGTGATTTTTTTTTGTAGTAGATGACTATATCACTAGTATCTAGGCCTCTCTAGGAAAACTGTTCTTCAGGTATGTTTTCTGTGTGTAGGAAACTCTTGCTTTGTGTCTGTCCCAAAATCCTACCTTCCCAATTAATTAAGAGTGGGATGTTGGTATCTGTTTGGCTGTATCCCCAGTTCTTACATTTAGGGCTGTAGTGAGGTCGTTATTCCAGTGCTTCCCAGTATTGTTACAGAAGGGGAAACAACTGATTACCACAGATATGACATTCTTCCTAGAGTAGTAAAATTGGCAATAAGAATAACATCAAGCACAATTTAGAAAGTGGCAAACTGTTATAGCTATTTATTTTGTACTTTATATCATAGGAGCAAAGTCTGTAGTTCTAGAACACAACCAATTATAAATTAGGAATGTGTACGCAATGTGTTTCCCTTTGGTTGTATGCAATGTGTTTCCCTTTGGTTGAGTGGTTTTACCCTCTGGTGGGGAAATTTAGGGAGGATAATGTAGAAAACAAAGATAACTGGGAAGGACACTGAAGCAAGCCTGCAGGGCATATGGTGGTCATACAAGGTTTGGGAAACTAGAGAAGGGGGTAGAAAAGAAAGAATGAATGAATATTCAAGGGATTATATGAACTCGGTCTCTGGGTTTGGGAGATGGGATTAGTTTTCTGTGGCTGCAGTTCTCCCCAGTCATTCAGAAAAGAGTGAATAAAAGAAAACAAAAGAAAGAAACAAAGGAAAAAAGAAAAAAGAAGAAAAGCAACAACAAAAGGAATTGGCAAAGAAGAGAGAAAAAAGAAAACAATTGAGAGAAAAGGGCCTGGTTGCTAAGTTCTTGCTGCTTCCCTTGCTGGTTGTAAGTCCCACAGTGCGGTGGGAGGGACTGTATACCTGGGTTCTTCCAGTGGAGCCGGCTTCCAGCTGCTTGCTTGACTGGTTGCAGGTCCCCCAAACTAAAAACTGGCTTCTAGCCCTCAACCTGCTTCTTCCATTAGGTCAGCAGCAGCAGTGGCACCTCACTCAGTGTCTTTTGAAGCATGCGATGTTTTTAAAAATCTTGAAGTATAATTTTCTGCTTTTTCTTTTGCTGATTTTGGTTTTGCTGTCATATCCAAGAAATCATTTCCAAATCTGATGTTTTTAAGTTTTTCCCTTGTTTTCTTCTAGGCATCTTATAGTTATAGGTCATACATGTATTTTCTTGATTGACTTAGATTTCTGTATATTATGTAACATAAGGATCCAATTACATTATTTTGCATGTGCATATCTTGTTTCCTCATTACTATTCATTGAAAAAACTGTCCTTTTGAGACCGGGGACTTAGCCCAGTGGCACAAGCACCTGCCTGGCAAGCGTGTGGTCATGAGTTCGATCCTGGGTACCAAAAACAAAACAAAACAAAACAAAACAAAACAAAACAAAACAAACAAAACTGTGCTTTTTCCAGTGAATAGTCTGGGCATCCTTTCAAAAAGGATTTTACCATATATGTGAAAGTTTATATTTGGGCTCTTTATTATATTTCATTAGTCTGCCTCTGCTCTTATTCCAGTATTGCACTATTTTGATTACTATACATTTGTATTTAATTCTTGAAATTAGTAACTGTCAATCTTCCAACTGTCTTCTTTTCCAAGATTGATCTTGATTACTCTGGATAGCTTGAGATGAATTTTAGAATTAGCTTTTCTAATTAAATTTTTAAAAAAATCCTTGGGATTTTCATACAGACTGTGTTGACCCAGTATATCACTTTGGTTATCTTCGTTTCTTTTTAAAAATATTATTAAAATATATATTTCTTCTTTTCTTTAGTCAAAAGTATTTCTTCTGCTTTTTGCCTTCTACTTTCTTATGACATCATTGGCTGCATTTATTTACTCTTGAGATTCTTCCTGTTAGTCTTCATCTCTAAAATGAATTATTTATGGAGAGGAACAAGATGGTGGAACAGTAAGAAACAGAGTAAACAGCCGCCCTCAGAGATACCATCCAGATGCCAGAATATAGCAACATGGAGAAGACAAGAAGGAAGGAAATGGGTCCTCTGGACCCAGGAAGAACCTAAAGTGAGAATTGAAACCCACAGAAAGAGTAAAAAGAAATACTTAAACAAAGAAGGTGATAGGTGGTGACATCTCTGCCTGAAGACAGACCCACTGAGTGAGAGGAGCTGCTGGAACCTGGGGATGCACGATCGAGGTGTTGCAGTAGCAGTGACCCCAGAGGCCTCTGCCAAGAGAGGCAGCATTGGAGGAGAGTGGTGGTGGAGAGGGGGAGCAGATCTGGAGGACTGAACTTGCTGATGGTGAGTGTGCAGAGGTCTTCACTCTCCCATGAGAGAAAGAGACTGGCTGGGAGACATTTTGCAATTGGGCTGGGAACTCTTAGCTGGGCGCAGACCTGTGGAGGTTGCTCAGGCTGTGTGCATTCTGGGGGCCGCCTCAGAGAGTCCCTGTGAGTGACTGGCTTGGTCTGGAGATGGCGGCTCCGCATGTGCTCTAGGGGTGCTGGTGGAAAGTCTGCGGGTGACCGGCCCAATGGCCCAGGTTCATGGGCAGTGGCCCCACCCCTGCGTGCACTGTACCAGCCATTGGGGAGCCAAGGCAGGCTGGGGAAAGGCAGTGGATAGTGCTGTTTCAGTGCTCCCAGTGGCAGCCATCAGATATCCATAATCAGCACTGGTTGGAAGAACCAGTCTCACTTCAGAGAAATTGCAGCCAATGCAAGGAGTGCCTGGGTCCCCAGTACCCATTTGCCCAGAAGAACTCAGGAATATGTCAAGACAAAGATGCAGAAGGCAGTCTCTAGCCTCCAATTCAAACAGAGCAAGTCCAGGAGATGCAAATACAGAAGGGATCGGGAGTCCCACAACTGAAGTGTGTAAGGTGATGGCAACTGAAATAAAGAAACAACTTCAGGAGGCTATAAAAGAAATTAGAACAGAAATACTAACTCAACTAAAAGAAGAAATGAAAAACATAATAAAAGAACTGCTAGGCAACTCTAAAGGAGACATAGATGAAAAAATGGAGCACAGGAAAACAAGGGAAACCTGGAATGAACAATACAAAAAAGATTTAGAATACATGAAACAGATTCAAAGAGATAACCAGGAAATCAAAAACTCCAATGAAAGTTGGCAAAACCCCTTGAAAGAAACTAAAGATAGACTTTCAAACCTTGAAGACAGATTTGCAGCTTGTGATCATGAAAGGAAAGATCTCTTAAAAATAACAAGGAACCTGAAAGTAACAATACAATGACTTTAAGACAACCCAAAGAAACATAACTTAAGAATAAAAGGTGTGAGTGAAAAAGCAGGGGTCAGTACAAAGAAATCAGAAGCCTATTTATAGAAATAATTTTAGAAAACTTCTGAAGCATGGGAAAAGGAAGTAACTTTCAGATAAATGAAGCCTATAGAACTCCAGCTAACCATAACCAAAATAAATCTATACCCAGACATATAATAATTCAGATCCCAGAAATTCAACACAAGAACAGAATATTAAAAGCTATTAGAGAAAAGAAACAGATCACCTACAAAGGAAAACCCATCAGAATCACAACAGACTTCTCAACACAAACCATCAGGTCAAGAGGAGCTTGGCATGAAGTATTTCAGGCCCTGAAAGAAAACAACTTCCAACCCAGATTGTTGTACCCTGCAAAACTATCTTTCGAAATTAATGGAGAAACAAGATACTTCCATGACAAATTACAACTGAAGGAATTTATGATCACCAAGTCAACCCTACAAAGAATACTGAATGACGTTTTAGAGAGAGACAAAAAAGACCACAGCTGCAGAAACAGTGACAGAAGGATATTGCCGGGCAGGGCAGACAATTGGGTAGAGAGGAAAAGTGGGCAGCCAACTGCAGGAAAGTGGCATGGCAGACATGAGGCAGTGCATGTTGGCCTTAACCATTAATGTAGATGACTTCAATCCACCAATGGAAAGAAACACAGGCAGAGTGGATCAGGAGATAAGATCCACCAATATGCTTTATACAAGAAACACATTAAACTCAAAAGGGGGCTCATAGACTGAAAGACAAAGGGGAGAGAACAATGCTGTATGTGACAGGGAACCAGAAAGAAGTGTGGGTAGCTTGCCCATTAGCTACATAGTGGACAAGAAAGATAAGGCATTTTTATCCAATGGAAAGCTACTCAGCTCTAAAGAAAAATAACTTCAAGCCTCTTGGAGGTAAATGGATACAACTTAAGATCATGTTCATGGATGAAATGGCCCAGAGCTACATGGGTGAGCATCATGTTATCTCCCTAGTACAAAAAAACTAAAGGAGTTAGTAGTATTCAAAATACACAATACATATTATAAAAATGAAAGGGGAGGAAGTGTCTAAAAAGGGCAGGCAGTGGCTGTTGTTAATCTATCATAGGAATTTAAGTCCTGTATACTTTTCATTGAGCTGTTTAGTTTGGTCTTATTCTATTTCAGTTTGCCTAATTTTATTATATTTGATGGCATAGACAGCTATTTCAAAGATAACAAAACATATTATGGTGGCCATTATTGATATCTGATCACCTTGTTTTGAAACCCTATATTGCTTTTATTGTTTTGTTTTGAGTGATTTTATCCTATTTTGATTTGTTTGATTGTATTATGACTGATGATATAAGCAATTGCTTAGAAGATAACATGAGGCATTATAGTAATCAGTGTTGTTTTACTTTGTATTGACTCGGGGGTACTCTGCCTAACTCCCCAGACTGGGAGGACTTGGCCCCCCACCCAGTTAAGGTGGAGGCTCCATCCGCATGCTCTAGGAGGCCACCCTCCCTTGCTGTGCACAGGGCCCAACTCCACTGGGTCTCACGATTCACCACGATCCAAGAATTGGTGCAATCCTCATAGGAATGCCCGGCCAGCCTCGCAGGACACAGAGGTACACAGCCCAGCCCAGATCAGGCCGGGACACCAGAGCTGCTCAACAGGGACTGACCAACATAGGGACTTAGAGAGCTTGCGCTCCCCACACCAGAGCGCCGAGCGCGCGTGAGCTCCATACTTCAGTGGAGCCGCTTGTGCGTGCGCCAGCCCAGAACTCACCAACCCCCACCCAGCAGGGTTTCTCCCGGCACTGTAGGCCTGCGACTTGCCCAGGCTTGCCCTGGTGGAGTGGTTGTCGTTCTGAACTTGCAGACAGACCCGGGCTCCGGGCAGCGTCACTCGGGGGTACTTTGCCTAACTCCCCGGACCGGGAGGCCTTGGCTTCCCACCCAGTTAAGGCGGAGGCTCCACCCACATGAACCGGGAGGCCGCCCTCCCTTGCTGCATGCAGGGCCCAACTCAAACGGTTCCTGCGATTCACCATGATCCAAGAATTGGCGTGACCCTCAGGGGAATGCCCAGTCGGCCTTGCCGGACACAGGGCCACATAGGTTCTAGAAGAAAATGACAAAATGAAAGACCAAGAGGCATTCTCTTTCCCCCAGCCCACTAAGAACAAGCCCAAGGGACACTGAAATGGAAGACGGTGGGAGCCACACAAAGGGACTTTCTGAAATGATAGAAAATGCAATAAAGAAACAGCTTGATGAAGCTATAGAGAAATTCAAATCAGAAATATTCTCTCAGCTAAAAAATGAAATGAGAATCATTTTTAAAGAAATGTGTGTATCTAAAGCAGAGCAAGATAAAAAAATAGAAGAACTTAAGAAAATGATCGAAACCTTGAATGAACAATATAAGACACAAACAGAATGCATGAAACAGATGCAAAGGGAAATGGAGGAAATGAAACACTCCATGGAAAGTTTGAAAAACTGCTTAAACGAAGCTGAAGATAGAATCTCAGATCTTGAAGATGGCATGGGAGATCATGGCCACAAAAGAAAAGATCTCCTAAAAATAGTAAGGAACCAAGAAAAAACAATTCAACAGCTGCAAGATGATGCCAAGAGAAATAACATAAGATTAATAGGCATAAATGAAAAAGCAGGGGTCAATACTAATGACCTGCAAAGATTATTCACGGAATTAATTGCAGAAAACTTTCCAAACATGGGAAGAGAATCTGAAATACAGGTAACTGAGGTATACAGAACCCCAATTAACCACAACCAAAATAAATCCTCACCCAGACATATAATAATAAGGGTATCAGAAATACAGTACAAGAACAAAATACTAAAAGCTGTCAGAGAAAAGAAACAGATCACCTATGAAGGAAAGCCTATCAGAATCACAACAGACTTCTCAACACAAACCTTTAAGTTAAGAAGAGCTTGGAGTGAAGCATTTCAAATCCTGAAAGAAAACAACTTTCAACCAAGATTGATGTACCCTGCAAAACTATGCTTAAAAATTGATGGAGAAATAAGATACTTTCATGACAAAGAAGAATTGAAGAAATTTATGTCCACCAAACCAACACTACAGAGAGTACCAAAAGACACTCTAGAAAGAGACAAAGATAGCCACAATCTTAAGAACAACAACAAAAGGAAAGCACTAAGCAGGGCAAATGATTAAACAGAAAATGTAGAAAACCAACAGAAAGATATCATGACAGAGATGAGCTGGTATGTATCAGTTATATCAATCAATGTAAATGGTCTCAACTCACCAATAAAAAGAAACAGACTAGCAGAGTGGGTTAAGAAACAAAATCCAACAATACGCTGTGTACAAGAAACACATTTCACTCAAAAGGAAATTCACAGACTAAAAATCAAAGGCTAGAAAACAATACTCCACGTAACAGGAACCCAGAAAAAAGCAGGGGTAGCTATTATGTTTGCAGACGATGCAAACTTCAAACCGAAAATGATCAAAAGAGATAAAAAGGTCACTACATACTTGTTAGGGGAAAACTTCAAGAGGAAGAGATTACAAACATGAATATACATGCACTGAATATGGGAGCACCCAACTATGTAAGACACTGCTTCATAGACAAGAAAAACCAAATAAACAATAATACAATTGTAACACGGGACCTTAACACCCCATTGTCACAGAGAGATAGATCCACCAAACAAAAAATCAGCAAAGAAATAGCAGAACTGAATCAAGCTTGTGAACAAATGGACCTAGTAAATGTATACCGAGTATTCCACCCATCAACATCAGAATACACATTCTTCTCAGCTGCACATGGGTCATTCTCTAGAATAGATCATATACAGGTCCACAAAACAAGCTTAAGTAAATGCAAACGAACTGAAATAATTCCATGCACATTATCTGACCATAGTGCAATAAAATTGGAAATGAATGACAAAAAGACCTACAATAACTGCATAAACACATGGAAATTAAATAACACCCTCCTAAATAACCAATGTGTCACAGAAGAGGTTAAAGAAGAAATTGAACAGTATCTACAATTGAATGAAAATGCAAATACAAATTACCGGAACCTGTGGGATAAAATGAAAGCAGTCCTCAGAGGGAAATTTATAGCACTAAACTCTCAAATCAGAAAAACGGAAAGAACACACATAAACAACCTAATGCTGCACCTCAAACTTCTAGAAAAAGAAGAGCAAGCCAAGTCCAAAGCCCAAAGAAGGGAGGAAATTATTAAGATTAGAGCAGAAATTAATGCAATTGAAACTAAGAAAACAATATGAAGAATTAATGAATCAAGAGTTGGTTCTTTGAAAGAGTAAATAAAATTAATAAACCCCTAGCCAACCTTTTCAAAAAGAGGAAAGAAAAAACTCAGATTCATGCAATAAGAAATCAAAAGTGTGAAATCACTACAGACCCGGTGGAAATACAGAAGATCATCAACACCTACTTCGAAAACCTTTACTCACATAGATTCGATAACACAGAAGAAATGGACAGATTCCTAGAAACCTATGAATTACCAAAGCTGAATCAAGAAGACATAAAGCTATTGAATAACCCAATTTCAGCTAATGAAATTGAAAATGTAATTAAGACCCTACCAACAAAGAAAAGCCTGGGCCCTGATGGATTCACTGCTGAATTCTATAAGAAATTCAGGGAAGACTTAATGCCAACACTCCTCAAACTCTTCAATGAAATCTAAAGGGAAGCAAGTCTCCCTATTTCATTCCTGGAAACAAGTATTACCCTAATACCAAAACCAGAGAAACACCCAACCAAAAAATAAAATTACAGGCCAATCTCCCTAGTGAACATAGACGCAAAAATCCTCAGTGAAGTTCTGGCAAATAGAATACAGCAAGTTATCAGAAAGATTGTACATCACAATCAAGTGGGATTCATCCCAGGAATGCAGGGATAGTTCAACATACGGAAATGAGTACATGTAATCCACCATATCAACAGGGCCAAGGACAAGAACGACATGATCATCTCAATAGGTGCAGAAAAAACTTTTGACAAAATCCAACACCCATTCATGATAAAAACCCTACAGAAAATCCAAATACATTGCCTCTACCTCAACCTGATAAAAGCCATATATCTTAAATCAACAGCCTGCATCTTATTAAATGGACAAAAACTGAAAACTTTCATCCTAAAATCAGGAACAAGACAAGGATGTCCATTATCACCACTGTTATTCAATATAGTTCCGGAAATATTAGCCAGAGCAGTTAGACAAGAGAAAGAAATAAAGGGAATAAGGATAGGAAAGGAAGAAGTGAAATTATCATTATTTGCAGACGATATGATACTCTACATAGAAGACCCCCAAAAATCCATTAGAAGACTTTTAGAAGTAATACTAAATTTAGTAATGTAGTTGGATACAAGGTGAACCCTCAAAAATCAATAGCATTCCTGTACACAAACAACAAAGTCACTAAGAGAGAAATAAGGGAAACCACACCCTTCACTATAACATCCAAGAAAATGAAATACTTAGGAATCAATCTAACAAAGGATGTAAAAGATCTATACAGTGAAAATAACATTACTCTAAAGAAGGAAATCGAAGAAGATTTCAGAAAATGGAAAGATATTCCCTGTTCATGGATAGGAAGAACAAATATCGTGAAAATGGCCATTCTCCCAAAATTATTATACAGATTCAATGCAATCCCAATCAAAATACCACTTGCCTACCTCACAGAGCTAGAGAAAGCATTCCTGAAATTCATCTGGAACCAGAAAAAACCTAGAATAGCAAAGGCAATTCTGGGCAACAAAGGGAAGGCAGGAGGCATCACAATTCCCGACTTGAAACTGTACTACAAAGCTATTGTGATAAAATCAGCATGGTACTGGAATCAAAATAGACCTGAAGATCAATGGCATAGATTAGAAGATACAGCTACAGCTACAAACACACTCAGCCACCTCATCTTTGACAAAGGGGCCAAATATGTACATTGGAAGAAAGACAGCCTCTTTAAAAATGGTGCTGGAGAAACTGGCTTTCTATATACCATAAACTAAAACTAGGTCCGTGTCTATCACCATGCACTAAAATAAAGTCAAAATGTATCAAAATCTGAATATAAAAACAGAGACACTAAACTTACTAGAAGACAGAGTAGGTAAAAATCTCAATGCCATAGGAGTAGGCAGAGAGTTCATGAACAAAAATGAGACTGCACGGGAAACACTTCCCAGAATCAACACCTGGGATCTCATCCTTCTAAAAAGTTTTTGCATGTCAAAGGAAATCTCCAACAGAGTGAAAAGAAAACCCACAAACTGGGAAAATATCTTAGCCAATTGTCCATCAGACAAAGGACTTCTATCTAAAACATATAAAGAATTAAAAGAAATCAGACCCCTAAAATTCAAGGACCCAATCCAAAAATGGCCATCTGAGATGAATACACACTTCTCAGAGAAAGAAGTAAAAATGCCAAATAAATATATGAAAAAATGTTCAACATCAGTGGTCATTCGGGAAATGCAAATTAAAAGAACGCTGAGATTCCATCTCACTCCAGAAAGAATGGCCAAGATTAAAAAATCAACCAACAGCAAATGCTGGAGGGGCTGTGGGGAAAAAAGGAACTCTTCTCCACTGTTGGTGGGAGTGTAGACTGGTGCAGCCACTATGGAAGTCGGTGTGGGGATTCCTCAAGAAGCTAGTGTTAGAGATCCCATTCAACCCAGCTATCCCACTTCTGGGCATTTTCCCAGAAGAATTGAAAACAGCATACCACAGTGATATCTGTGCACCTATGTTTATAGCAGCCCAATTTGTAATAGCCAGATCTTGGAAACAACCCAAGTGCCCATCAATCAAAGAATGGATAAAAAAGATGTGGTATTTTTATACAATGGAGTGCTACTCAGCTATTAAGAAAGATTGCATTGAGACTTTTTTAAGTAAATGGTCACAACTTGAGACCATACTCGTAAGTGAGATAAATAAAACCCACATGTGTAAATACCATATTGTCTCCCTAGTGTAAGAAATGGAAAAGTATATGTGATTCAGAGTCTACAATGGATACTGTGGAAG
>RJWM01015603.1:0-47463 GCA_004363535.1 Dasyprocta punctata | reverse complement strand
TGTGTGTGTGTGTGCTGGGAATCAAACTCAGGACCTCACACTTGTCAGGGAGGTACTGTGCCGCTGAGCTAAATCCTCAGCCCCAAGAATCTACATTTTTAACACAGTTTTCTCAGAAGACTCATGTACCCTGGAGTTAAGTGTGAATCATTCATTTAATGAATATGTGTTGAGAGCCGAATCCCTTTGCATTTGGTATGTGTAATATTTTTGTTTCTTTTAGAGAGATTGTTTCTTACATTACCTCTCTATCCTCAGAGCCTATGATAGGATTTTTTTTTTTTTTTTTTTTGGTATCAGGAATTGAACTCAATACCTTGTGCTTGCCAGGCAGATGCTGTGCTGCTGAGATATACCCCTAGCCCCTAGAGCTCACTTTGCAGTCCAGCCTGGTATCTAACTTGCAAGATTCTCCTGCCTCAGCCTCCCGAGTGCTGGTATTACAGGTGTGCACCACTACGCCTGGCTTCTATGACAGGTTTTGTGACAGTAAATTTTCTGTAAGTATCCCTGAATTGAATGTAAATATTTGCAGAAGATTTTAAGATTCAAATGATATTGCTCTTACAGTTTCAGTCTAATTGGGGGTAAGATACACGAAGTTAAAATTTACAAATACAGTGTGTTTCCTAAAATAGCTTATTCTTAGAAAGGTTGGAACCACTGGAGCTCATAACAGTGGGCAATTTAGTGAAAAAGGAAAAATTTGAGGAGGAATTTGAGAAGTTGAATAGGCACTGGAAAGAGGTGATGTTAACTGTGTGGGCCTAGGATGACTATAATGTGGCTATAGTCAGCAGGCTGAGGAGTCTGAAAGTGGTACACAAGGCTTATAAAGGAAAAGACGGAAAGAGACTGCGAATGATTGTGGAGTCCTGAATGGCAGTCTGTGAGAGTGACACAAGGAAGTGTCGTTTTAGGATGAATCATCTGTCAGTTTTAATGACACTTAAAAATAAGTAGCTCGCAAACACTTGCACATTCTCCACATTTGGAATTCCAAAATGCCAAGACCTCTAGCGGGGGACAATTAAGGTGAGTTCTATTTTAGATCACGTAAAAACTGTAAGAGTACCCAGGCGTGGTGGTGTACGCCTGTAATCTCCGGCCACCTGGAGGCTGAGGCGGGAAGATCGCTGTAAAATGAGGCCAGCCTGGGCTACACAGTGAGTTCAAAGGTCAGCCTACAGCACAGTGTGAGGCCCTGTCTCAAAAAAATACAGGTAGATCCTGATCACCTTTGATTAAAAATCAGACTCTCGGTAGCGGTGTAAACATAATTTCATTCCTTCCTAAGTCGCTGACCTAAGGCCTCGGGCCAGCCGTCCTGCATTCCTAATACCGGCTATTCTTTCTGTAGTGATTACTGTGCTAAAAGCTTTAAAGAAACTGTCTCATTTAATTTGCCAATTCCCTTTGTAAGATAGACTTTAGTTACTACGTCCATTTTACGGGTGAGAAAACGGAACCTCAGAGGCGAATTCCCCACATCAAAGGCTGGAGACAGCAAAGATTTAAACCTGGAGCTGGACACAGGCCGTGTGGGGAAAAAAAAAGAGATTCGCGCGAAGGTAAAGCAAGCAAGACTCGGGGGAATTCTGAATCCTCGGTCTCTTCTCCGAAGCCTACGCAAGCTCGCCGGCAAAAAACGATGAAGCGGAACCTCTTCTGAGTCAACGCCTACCAACTTGGCCCCGTTAGGCGCCGTTCCAAAATCACAGTATCTGATTGGCAAGGTTGGAGGGTCTGGGCGACTCTGATTGGCTAGTTGGATCTCGAACCAGGTTAACCCGGTTACGGAAGCCGAGGGCGGAGAGCGTGCTCTGCCTGAAGGAAATTTAGCGGTAGAAACCCCGGTAGCGGCGGTGAGGCTGTGTCTTGGGCCCAATGGCGACCGTGGAGGGTGGCAGCAGTGGTGAGAAAGGGCAGGGCGGCGAGACCTCCGTCACCTACTATCGGTTGGAGGAGGTGGCGAAGCGCAACTCTTTGAAGGAACTATGGCTGGTGATCCACGGGCGAGTCTACGATGTCACCCCCTTTCTTAACGAGGTGGGAGGCCCCCCCGGGAGCTGCAGGGATGAGGGGTGAAAAGGCTGCGCGGGGTGCTATGGAGCCCTGACTGAGGGCGGTAAGACTAACAAACTGGACCACAACCCTAAGGAACTGAGGAGGAAGGGGCCTTGGGTGTGCTTACATTTCCAGCCAGCAGCGAATTCCCTTCCCTTCTGTAACGTATTATTGATGCTTTAAGCACTTGGTGCTAGGTTAAACTCTTAAGCCGTGATTATCTCCATTTTACAGAAAGGGAAACTGAGGCCCAGAGAGGCTGAGGACATTCAAGGTCACACAGTTAATGGCCTAGATCCGTTAGAACCCAGGTCTGAAGTACTCTTTCTCTATGTTCTTTTCAGTATGCTTTCTGAGGTAATACCGTTTGGGGAGAAGAAATAACACCTTTTTTGAAGATCTTTGTTTGTTTTTTCTTTTATGGGTTATGCTATTGCTGCTGCTTTTTTCTCGTCTACAGTGAGTTGACCTTAGGACCAAAAAGAGCCTGTTTTGACCCCCCCTTTCTTTTCCTTTCCTGTTTGCCACTGATTTAGGTTCCCTTGCCTTTTAAAAGATTTTCAGCCTGTTGTATGAGATTACATTGTGTAAGTTCTCTTGGAGAATTACATTGTGCAACTGATTTTTATTTTTTATTTTTTTTGTACTGGGGATCGAACTCATGACTGCACTTGCCCGGCAGGTGCTTGTGCCTGAGCTAAACCCCCAGCTGATTTTAAGACAGTGGTCAGACTTGTTTCAATTTTTAAAGCTAACTTTATTGAGGTGTGATTTACATACAGTTAATTGTGTCCATTAAACTGGAACAGTTGGATAAATTTTGACAAATGCATTCGCCATGTAATCAAAACCCCAGTTAAGCAATACAAGCCAGGTATGGTGGCACATGTACACTCGGGAGGCTGAGGCAGGAGGATCGCCATGAGTTTGAGACTGGCCTAGGCTACATAGTGGGTCCAGACCAGCCTGAACTATATAGTGAGATCTTGTCTCAGAAAAAAATAGTGAGAACAAGAACAACAACAAAAAACCCCAAAAACAAAACAAAAAAAGAAATAGAGCATTTCTGATACAGTAAAAAATTGCTTCTTGCTTTGTTTCTGTCTTTCTCAACTCCAGGCAGCCACTGGTTTGTCACCACGAAAGATTAGTCTGAGGCTTTAAGTGTGTCTTTTTTTTTTTTTTTTTTTTAAGGCATGGTCTTGTTATATAGTCCAAGCTGGTCTTGAACTCACTATGCAGCCCAGGCTGGCTTTGAACTCACATGGATCCCCTTGGCCTCAACCTCCTGAATGCTGGGATTACAGGTGTGCACCACCACTCCCGGCTGTGATCAATTTCTTGTAATAACCTTGCTAATATAACCTCATTGTAACTGAGAAAAAAAAGTTCATTTCTATTCTTTTTCTCTGAGGCAAATATGCTAGTAAAGTTTTTTTTTTTCCTGTTAATTTGGGAATTAGGAGAGAGATTTGATGCATGTATACAGTTGACTGATAATTCTGTAAAAAATTTTAAAACTTAAAGTTTCTCAAGAAGGATGTTGTGCTAATAAATCTTCCTAGTGCACAGTAAGCCAAACTCAAGAATTTAGTAACTTGTTCTATTTGAATAGTGTATCGCATTTTATGCTTTATTTGCAGTGCTGGGACTTGAACCCAGAGCCCATGCATGTGAGGCATGCAGTCTACCACCGAGCTACATCCTCAACTTCATCCTCAACACAACTAGTTGAAAGTAATAGAACTTAATAGGGATAATCCTTATTTTAATTAAGAAACAGGTTCAGAGAGGTATAATTAATTTGTGACAGACTGGTTTAGACAGATCCCTTCATTTTTCTTATCTCCATAGCATTACTTCAAAATTCTAGTGTTAGCTGTATCCTCTTCTGTGACCTTAAGTTTTGTTAAGCATGGTTCATTATGGGTAGGCAGTATGTTTTTCATTTGTGGTTTCATTTTCCCAGAATTTCTTCTTGATTAATTCAGAATAGTGAATCTGGAAGGAGCACTTAGTGCTTGTAGAAAACATTAATTCAATCTCAAGTAGTTGCAAACTTATTTTACCAGGTGTTGATATAGCCAATGACTTTTGGTGTGCAAGGCTTCCCTTGAAGCTTGAACTATAAAGCTTTACCTGAGGTTAGCTATTCTTAGTTAACCTGTTCTGTAGTCTCTGTCTTTGTTTTGTTCATTCCAAGCTTACATTCATTGATTTAATTAAGTATTAGAGCTGGGTGTGATGGTGCATGACTGTAACCAGCACTCAGGAGACTGAGGCAGAAGGATTGCTGTGAGTTCAAGGCCAACCTGGACTACATAGTGAGACCCTATCTCAAGAAAACAAAAAACCCCAAAACATCAAACGTTAAACCTTTATTTTGTGCTAGATATTGTTGTAGGTAATAAGGATACCATAGTGAGTAAACATTTGTGCCCTCTGGGAGATTACAATTTCCAGGAAACAGAAAATAAACTGAGTAAATAAATGGAAACATACAGTGTTAGACAGCAGTAAGTTTTTTGAGGAAGACTTTTGCAGGGAGAAGGACTGTGGGATGTGTGTATGGAGTGACCATGGAAGGGTTGAAATTTTAGGTACAAAGGCCGAAAATAGCTTTAAGAAGATGGATCGAGTAAAGGCTGGGAGAAGGGTAAAGGAGCTAACTTGTGTGGGTGCCTGCGGGAAGAGCACGCCAGAGAGAGCATAAATTAAAAGTCGTGTGGGAGTATGTCTTTTGTCTATGAGGGACAATCAGGGAGTACTTGAGGTCAGAAGGGTTCGATAGCAGTAAAATGATCGGGAGATTTAGGAAGCACTTTGACTTTTGTTCTGAGCTGGAAGTCACTGGAGTAGAAGTGTGCCCTGGTGTGGCTTCATGGTTTAGTGGGTTCATTCTGATCATGTGCAGCATTGCAGGTTTTAGGACGGACTTTACCTTTTGTTCTGACACAATTCAATTTACTGGTTTAATGAGTTCGTTCTGGTGACACTATTGAGAAAAGAATAAAGGAGGGCAAGCGTAGAATTGGGGAGCCCAGTTGTGAAGCTCTTGTAATTAAGGCCCGGGGTGGTGGCTCAGACCAAGGACTCTGGCCTTGGGTAGTAGTGACAAGTGTCAGATTTTGAATGTGTCCTGACGATAAAGCCATGAAGATTTAATGACGCACTGGACTTGGGGAATGAAGGACAAAGGAGGCAAAAATGACAACAAAGTTTTCGGCCTGCTGACCTAGGACAATAGGGTTGCTATTAGTTTTTCATCCTTTACAATCAGAAATTACTATGGAATTCTCTTAGTAAGGGCTTTTTTTTTTTTTAAACCATTTTATTCATAGGTATAAGGAAGAAGAAAAAAACCTTACAACAAAAATTTAAAGTATATTAATCAGGAAGTAACAATGGTACATACATTGCGTGTTACCATCCCCAAATCGTTCACTCAGAGCACCAGACATCTGCCTTCAATTGTCCAAACAATACCAGTACAAATCTTTCTCTTCAGCAAACTCAGAGAAATCAGTAGTACAGCTATCTTAACTATTTTTTATGTACATATACATACACATATATGTTTTTTCTTTCGTTTTGTCACACTAATGAAACAACGTGATGTTTACACATGTGTCTTTGTTATTTCACTAATGAGTATGTTCTCATGGTGCACCCATTTACCTATAAAAGTGTACAGTTTATCCTTCTTTATGCCTGAATTGTACTCCATTGTATAAAAATACCACATCTTTTTTATCCATTCCTCAGTCGATTGGCATTTACGTTGTTTCCAAGATCTGCTGCTATAAACATGGGTGCACATATATCACTGTGGTATGATGTTTTTAATTCTTTGGGAAAATACCCAGAAGAATAGCAGGGTCAAATAGGACCTCCAATCCTAGTTTTTTGAGGAATCTGCACTCTTGATTTCCACAGTGGTTGCACCAACCTACATTCCCACCAACAGTGGAGAAGGGTTTCTTTTTCCCCACAGCCCCTCCAGCATTTGTTTTTGCTTGATTTCTTGATACTAGCCATTCTTTCTGGGGTGAGGTGGAATCTCAGTGTTTCAATTTGCATCTCTCGATTGATCAGTGATGTTGAATATTTCTTCACGTATTTATTTGCTGTTTGTATTTCTTCATCTGATAAGTGTGTATTCATCTCAGATGCCCATTTTTGGATTGGGTCTTTAAATCTGGGAGGACTGATTTTTTTGAGTTCTTTATATGTTCTCGATAGTAATCCTTTGTCTGAGGAACAACCTGCAAACGTTTTCTCCCACACCTGGCTCTAACATCATTTATGAAAGAGGCTATCTTTCTTCCAGTAAATGTGTATGGCACCTTTGCCAAAGATAAGGTGGCTTACGCCTTTAATCCCAGCACTCGGGAGGCTGAGGTAGGAGGAGCGTTGTGAGTTCGAGGCCAGCTTAGGCTACAATGCAAGTGCAAGGCCGGCCTGAGCTACACAGTGCAACCCTGCCTCAAAAAACCAGGGCTGGGAGTTTGGCTCAGTGACTTAAGCGCCTGTCTGACAGGCGCGAGGTTGTGAGTTCAATCCCCGGTGCTGCAAAACAAACAAACAAAAAAAAAAAAACAAAGATAAACTGGCTTAGTGTGTCTGCAGTTGTTTCTGCATCAGTAAGGGCTTCTTAGTCTGAATATCCTTCATCTACAAGTTGGCTTTTTTTTGTTTGTCTTTTGAGACAGGGTGTCGCTGTGCAGTTCAGGCTGGCTTTGAACTCACTTTGTAGCCCAGGCTGACCTTGAATTCAAGGGGATACTTGTGCCTCAGCGTCCCAAGTGCTGGGTTTACAGGCGTGTGCTGCCATGCCCGGCCCAGCCTTATTTTTGATTGATTGGCAAAATTACTCTAATTCAAATAATTTGTTTGAATCTTTCTGTACTTTTCTTGCATATAATCATATATGTACAAATATATACAGAAAGAACAAGTATTCTTTTGTGTGTGTGTGTGTGGGGGCGGGGAGTGAGAGTTTTGTTGTGTTGTCCAGATTGGCCTCTGGCCTTGACTACTTTACCTGATGCAAACCTTCTGCCTTGGCCTCACGTTCCTGGTAATTTGGATTGACACTCATGTTGCTGACTAGTTAGGTTCATATGTTTAGGTTCACTTGCCACTGACCAAGTCAAAAGAGACCATCTATGTTTGTAGAAAAGAAGCAAGAGTTTATTTGTAGCTAGCTAGCCCCAGGGAGATGGAGGGCCCATTTGTCTCAAATGAAATCTTCGCCTCTCCCCTTTGGCAAGGGTTGTTTGCAGTAAGAAATGGAGGGGAAGGGGGCACAGAGACAATGTTGTTTTCACTCTTGCTTTATTGCTTCCAGCCACCTTCAACTCATTGTCCCCTTTCCTGCAGAAAAGAAACTGGGCCTCAGTTCTTCTGGTGCCAGCATCTGCACAATCTGCCACTTCTTTTGGGTTGAAGAGAGGAGAGTTTTTTTTTTTTCTTTATTTTTATTTTTGTTACACATTTGTAGTATGTAATGTTTACATTCCTTGTGTAGAGTTGGTACATGTGCATAATGCATCTTAATTCCTTTTTTGTTCCCCCCAGTCTCTTGACTTCATTCCCATTTGAGAACAATCTACATTCATACTCCGTACATCTTTCTTTTGTTTTGCTTTTTATTTATAATTTTGATTTCTCATATAAGAGAAGCCATGTGATAGTTAAGCTTACATTTCACTTCACGTTATGGTCTCAAGGTACATGAAGGGGTGTTGGTTATGTGCTCACAGGAGGAAATTTGGAGAAGTTGCTTATCTCTGAAAGACAAAAGTCTAACTTTTAAAGTTCCATTTTGCAGAGCTGGTTACAGTTCCCCCTTGCTTATTTCAGCCCTCAATCTTGAGGGCTTTGAGGTGCCACATCAGGCTGTTGGTCTCATGTCAAATTGGTGCATAGATTCTGTCAAAGGCAGCTGGAGCCAGGCGTGGTGGCGCACACCTTTAATCCCAGCATTTGGGAGCCTGAGGTAGGAGGAGTGTTGTGAGATCGAGGCTGGCTTGGGCTACAATGTGAGCGCAAGACTGGCCTGAGCTATATAGTGCGACCCTGCCTCAAAAAACTAGGGCTGGGAGTTTGGCTCAGTGGCTTAAGCACCTGTTTGGTAGGCATGAGACTGTGAGTTCGATCCCCGGTGCCACAAAAAAAAAAAAAAAAAAAAAAAAAAAAAAAAAAAAAAAAAAAAAAGCCAGCTGGAACATAAGCAAAGGGAAGCTAGATGCTTGATCCTGAAAAAGTATTGCTGAAAATTGTGAAGCCAAATATAAAAGAAGCTGGGCGTGGTGGTGCACGCCTTTAATCCCAGCACTTGGGAGGCTGAGGTAGGAGGAGCATTGTGAGTTCCAGGCCAGCTTGGGCTACGACGTGAGTGCAAGGCTGTCCTGAGCCACACAGTACGACCCTGCCTCAAAAAAACCAGGGCTGGGAGTTTGGCTCAGTGACTTAACCGCCTGCCTGACAGGCGCGAGGTTGTGAGTTCAATCCCTGGTGCTGCAAAAAATAAAGAAAGAAAGAAAGAAAGGAAGAAAGAAAGAAAGAAAGAAAAGAAAACCAAAGTCAAGCGATACCTAACCATCTAGGTGGATAAGAAGCCTCTTTGATAACCTCTGCAGCTCTACCTCTTTTGATAGGGTTGACACACAGGTGATTGTTTGATACTTGCAAACTTCCTCCCCCACCCCCATTTTTAAATGTATTTTCTTCTTTTCTGAAGGCGGTGACATTTAAACATCTGCAACCTTGTTCTGTCATACTGTGGTAATTTTCTCTGTGATGGTCAGTCACAACATGTCCTGTGTGGGAGGGGGTGTGACAGATGATTGGAGTCAGTGTCATAAGCCCTTCTTGCCAAATTTGAGCAATATCAGAGATTTAGAAGGACTGGCTCTTAGGCTGAGTTTATGTAGAATCCTAGAGTTAATCTTGTCTGTTTTGTAGTCAGCACTGTAAAACATTAGAACCGTGATAAATAGTTAAGAAACTTACAGGCAAACAAAACAAGCCAAGAAGAGTAAAGCAACCCTGTCTATCCAGCAAGTAGACTTGAATTAAAGAACACAGTGACCAAGTTAATTTAAGAAAGCCATTTATTTCTGTGAGGCAAGATTAGTTCTGCCAAAATGCATATCCAACAAATACACAGTCCCTTCTTCTTGTAAACCAATATGAATTATTATTTGGGAGAAAACACAATATACTAATTGTGTTTTAGTTACTTTTCTCTCATTGCTGAGACAAGATAACCAACACCTAAAGTTAAAGGAGGAAAGGTTTATTTAGCTCACAGTTTGTGGAGGTTTCAGTCCGTAATCAACTGGCTGGCTCAAAGGCAGGGTGGCAGAAGGGCAACAGTTCATGGTGGTAGAAGATGGCAAAAGCAACAAAAAAAAGGGAGGAACAAACTTTTTGTTTTTCAATGCAGAGTCTTGCTGACTTACCCAGGTGTGCTTTGAACTCCTGCATCAGTTTCCCAAGTGGTTGGAATTACCATCCTGTCACCATACCTAGCTTGTTTTTTTCTTTTTCTTTTTTTCTTTATTAAAGCATACATTTTCTGGCCTCTTTCCAACAGTACTAAGTAGAGCAATACCTTGGTTCGTGAACACTTCTGTGTGAGAACAGTTTGGTTTGCAAACAAGTGTTTGGCAAGATTTTACTTCCTCTGGCAAACTCTGCGTCAGGTTAGAACACTAATGCGGCCACCTTCCCCAGAATCATGGAACAAATTTAAGTTAGTGAACTGAGGTACCACCGTAGTTGAACTTAAATAGAAATCAAGGGCTTCTACTCTCTACCACATATTCTTTGGACAACTAAAGCCATCAGTGTTTTATAGCCATTACAACTATTTCTTTCTAAAAACTTTTTCACTACCCCAAACGGAATCTTTAAAACTGTGCAGTGGTTCTCCATTACTCTCCCCAAACTCTTGGTAATCTCTGATATCCTGTAGTCTATGAATATGCCTGCTTAGGTACCTTATATAAATGGAATCATGTAATAATTGTCTTTTTTGTATCTAATTTCTTTCAGTTAGCATATGTATTTAAATTTTTTCCTGTGGTAAAATATATGTAACATAAAATTTGCTATTCTAACCATTTTTAGGTATACAGTTCGTGGTACTAAGTACATTCACATTTTTGTGCAAGCATCGCTACCATCTGTCTCAGGATTTTCAAGATTGTAAATTGTAGCTCTTATTAAGCAGTAGCTCCACCCCCCATCACTAGTCTACTTTCTGTTTCAGTGGATTTAACTACATGCCTCGTATATATAGAGTCATACAATATTTGTCTTTTTGCATCTGACTTAGCATAATGTCTTCTGGGTTCATCAAATTTATAGTGTGTATCTAATTTTGTCTATTCATCCATTGATAGTCATGGTTTGTTTCCATTTTTTGGCCTTGTAGTAATTCTGTGATAGCTTTACAAGGAACCCCTAACTTATTTCCCATAGCAGCTGTTGCATTTTACATTACTACTAGCCGTGTTTAAAGATTCCAGTTTCTTTGTATTTATTGTCTTTGGCACTTTTTCTTTCTTTTCTTTTTTTAAAAGCGTAGCCACCCTCACAGTTGTTATGTGATTTTTATTTTGCTGATGAATGCTGGTGTTAAGCATCTTTTCATGTGTTTACTGGTCATCTGTGTATCTTTGGAGAAATGTCTATATAAAGTTCTTTGCTTATTTTTAATTGGATTGCCTTTTTGTTATTAAATTGAAGTTGTTCATGTGTTCTGAATATCAATCCTTTAATAGTTATGTGACTGGCAAATATTTTTTCCTATTCTGTAGTTTGTTTTTTAACTTTGTTTTCTTCAATACTGGGGATCAAACCTGGGAGAACATTGCCACTTAGCCATGTCCACAAGCCCTTCTTATTTTATATTTTGAGACATGATCTCACTAAATTGTCCAGGGTGGGCTTGCAGTCCTCCTATGTCAGCTCTAGAGTAGCTGGGATTAGTGACAAGGGCCCACATATCCTACTTCTTTCTACTCTCTTGATGTCCTTTAATATCCAAAAGTTTCATAATTTTTTTTCCAGTGCTGGGAATCAAACTCAGAGCCTCACATGATTTTAATTTAGATAAAGTTCAGGTTACCCATTTTTTTTTTTCTTCTTTATGCTTTTGGTGTCATATGTAAGGCTTCATTGCCAAACCCAAGGTTATGAAGATTTATCAATGTTTTCTTCCTAGAACATTATAACCTTAAGTCAAATGTGGTGATGCATGCCTGTAACTGCATTGTGAAACTGTTTCAGAACACAAACACACACACACAAAAAAAAAAAAGATTATGACCTTAGTTATGATATTTAGTTCATTAATCCATTTTGGGGATTTTTGTTTTTTGTTCAGGGATTGAACCTAGGGCTTTGTCTATCCCTACAAGGTACTTTACCACTAGTTCCATGAGTTAAAATTTTTTTTTCTATGATAACCAGGTAGAGCTCAGCTTCACTTTTTTTTTTTTAGTTTTGAATTTTGAAGAGAATAAAACCAAATAAAATAAAACAGAATAGTCATTCAAAACAAAACAATGAACATAGTACATGACTTCAAGAAAAGATAAAAAGAAATCAATAATGGCTACCATAATGCCTCTCGTTATTTTCAAAATAACTGCCCATACCATCAGGCATAATAAAATCAAACAAAATAATACAAAATAAAACCAGTAAAAGCAAAACAATGGAAGCAATACAGAACTTCAAAACAATAGTAAAACAACAGTGGTTACCATAATGCCTCATTATCTTCTAAGTAGTTGCCTATATTGTTAGACATAATACAATCAAACAAATCAGAATGGAATAAAATCACTCAAAACAAAACAATGAAAGCAATACAGGGCTTCAAAACAAAATAATAGGGAATCAACAATGGCTATCATAATATATTTTGTTACCTTTGAAATAACTATCCATGCCATCAAATATAATAAAACTAGACAAACTGAAACAGTAAAACAAAACTAAACAGAACAATGAAAACTATAAGGGATTTAAATTACGATAATAGATTAACAATGGCCACTGCCTTTCCTTTTTAGACATTTCCTCCCTTTTCACCTTCACATTATGTATTGTGTATTTTGGATCCCACTAACTTGTTTAGTTTTTTATACTAGGGAGTCAACATGTTGTTTACCCATGTGACTGAATCATTTCATCAATGGACATGATCTCAAGTTGTATCCATTTACCTACAAGAGCCTTGAGGTTATCTTTCTTTATAGCTGAGTAGCTTTCCATTGGATAAAAATGCCATGTCTTTCTTGTCCATCTGCAGCTAATGGGCAAGCTATCCCCACTTCATTCTGGTTCCCTGTCACATAGAGCATTGTTCTCTCTCTTTTGATTTTCAGTCTCTGAACCGCCTTTCAAGTTAAATGTGTTTCTTGTGTAAAGCATATTTATGGATCCTGTTTCCTGATCCACTCTGCCTGTGTTTTTTTTTTATTGGTGAATTGAAGCCATCTACATTAATGGTTATGGCCAAACATGCGCTACCTCATCTCTGCCATGCTATTTTCCTGATGTTGACTGTCTACTTTTCCTCTCCATTCAGTTGTCTACCCTGCTCGGTGATACC
The DNA here is from genome assembly GCA_004363535.1 of Dasyprocta punctata. NCBI lineage: Eukaryota > Metazoa > Chordata > Mammalia > Rodentia > Dasyproctidae > Dasyprocta > Dasyprocta punctata. The sequence continues at coordinate 34,760 of RJWM01015603.1, read as the reverse complement.
CCTCTGCCACTGTTCCTGGAGCTGTGGTCTTTTTTCTCTCTCTAGAATGTCCTTCAGTATTCTTTGTAGGGTTGGTTTGGTGATCATGAATTCCTTCAGTTGTTCTTTGTTGTGGAAGTATCTTGTTTCTTGGTTAATTTTGAAAGATAGTTTTGTAGGGTACATCAGTCTGGGTTGGAAGTTGTTTTCTTTTAGGGCTTGAAATACTTCACTCCAAGCTCTTCTTGACTTGATGGTTTGTGTTGAGAAGTCTGTTGTGATTCTGATGGGTTTTCCTTTATAGGTGATCTGTTTCTTTTCTCTAACAGCTTTTAATATTCTAGTCCTGTGCTGAATTTCTGGGATCTTAATTATTATATGTCTGGGTGTAGATTTATTTTGGTAATGGCTAGCAGGAGTTCTACATGCTTCACTTATCTGAATGTCACTTCCTTTTCCCATGCTTGGCAAGTTTTCTGATATTATTTCTGTAAATAGACTTTTAATGTCATTTTGTTGACCCCTGCTTTTTCACTCACATCTTCTATTCTTAAGTTATGTTTCTTTGGGTTGTCTTGCAGCTGTTGAATTGTTACTTCCAGGTTTCTTGTTATTTTTAAGAGATCTTTCCTTTCACGATCACAAACTGCAAACCTGTCTTTATTTTTAAGAGATCTTTCCTTTCACGATCACAAGCTGCAAACCTGTCTTCAAGATTTGAAAGTCTATCTTCAATTTCTTTCAAGTGGTTTTGCCAGCTTTCAATGGAGTTTTTAATTTCCTGGATATCTCTTTGAATCTGTTTCATGTATTCTAAATTTTTTTTTTTTTTTTTTGCGGCACCGGGGATTGAACTCACAACCTCGCGCCTGGCAGGGCAGGCGCTTAAGGCACTGAGCCAAACTCCTGGCCCTGGTTTTTTTTTTTTTTTTTGAGGCAGGGTCGCACTATGTAGCTCAGGCCGGCCTTGTGCTCGTGTTGTAGCCCAAGCCGGCCTCGAACTCACAACGCTCCGCCTACCTCAGCCTCCCGAGTGCTGGGATTAAAGGCGTGCGCCACCACACCCGGCTGCCTTTTGCTTCTTCATCTTGACATATTCCTGGGTTCTTCTGGGCAAGTGGGTACTGGGGACCCAGGCATTTCCAGCATTGGCTGCAATTTCTCTGAAGTGAGACTGGTTCTTCTAGACCGTCCTGGCTACTGGTATCTGATGGTGGCCATTGGGTGCGCTGGTGCAGGGCTGTCTGCTGCTTTTCCCAACCTGTGTTGGCTCCCTGATGGCTGGTGGAGTGCACGTGGAGGGGGGCTGCCACCACCTGAGGACCTGGGCTGGTCACCAGTGGGATCCTCCACTACCACTCCTGGAGTGTGCGTGGGGGCAGGCCCGGCTGCAGCTTCCAGACCCAGCTGGCTACCCCCAGGGAGACTCCAGAATGACCCTAGGATGCGTGCGGGGGCAGGGCTCAGTCTGAGCAATTTCCATGGGTCTATGCCCAGCTAGGAGCTGCTGGAGGAAGCTGGGAGCAGTTCTGGTTCTAGGCTTATCTGCCCAACTCCAGAATGGTTCCCGGCCAGTTGCTGTCTCCTGCAGGATGATTGAGTCCTCTGTACTCACTGCCAGCCAGTGCAGTCTTCCAGGTCCACCGCTTCCCTCACTGCCGCTCCCTTCCAATGCTACCTCTCTTTGCAGAGGCCTCCAGGGTCACCAGTTGCCATGTCGCCTTGATCGCGTGTCCCCAGGTTCCAATAGCTCCTCTTGCACAGTGGGTTTGGCTCTGGGCAAAGGTGCTGCCAGCTACCACCTTCTTTGTTTAAATTTTTCTTTTTTTACTCTTTCTGTGGGCTTCAATTCTCACTTTATAGATTCTTCTTGGGCCCAGGGGACCCACTTCCTTCCTTCTTGTCTTCCCCACAATGCTATGTTCCAGCATCTGGACTGTATCTCTCAGAGAGGCTGTTTACTCTGCTACTTGCTGTTCCGCCATCTTCCCGGAAGTCCATCTTCACTCTTCTGAGTGTGGCAATCTAGTTGCTCCAGCACTCTTTTGAAAACACTAATTTTTTTCTTCACTGAGTGGACTTGGCATCCTTGTTAGTAATCAGTTGGGCATAAATGTATGCATTTATTTCTGGCTTTTCATGTCTGCTCCATTGCTGTAAATGTCTATCCTTATGCCAATGCCATATTTTGATTGCTGTGGCTTTGTAATAAATTTTGAAATCAGAAAGTATAGGTTCTCCAATTTCATTCTTTTTCAAAATGATTTTGACTGTTTTGAGTCCTTTGCAGTCCCATATGAATTTGAGGATCAACTTTTCTGTTTCTGCAAAATCTGAGAATTTTGTTAAGGATTGCATTGAATCTATAGATCATTTTGGATAGCATTGACATCTCAACTATTGTTTTCATATCCATGAACACAAAATGTCTTTCCGTTTTTTAGATGTCCTTTACTTTCTCTCAGTAATGTTTTATTGATTGATTGATTGTCTTTTTGAGGCAGGGTTCCACTATGCAGTTGAGGCTGGCCTTGAACTTACTTTGTAGCCGGGGTCACCTGTTGCCTCATTCTTCGTAGGACCAGGAATGTAGGCGTGTGCCACCTCGTCTGACTCTGTTGTTTCATGGCTCTCAGTGAACAAATCTATGACCTTAGTTGCATTTATGCAGTATTTTAATTCTTTTTGATGATATTGTAAATACAGTTGCTTTATTTCCTTTGTAGATTGTTCATTGCTGATATATAGAAACATGACTCATTTTCGTGTATGGATCTTGTACTTGGAAACCTTGCTAAATTAGTTTATGAGCTCTAGTGGCTTTCTTCTGGATTCTTTAGGGTTTTCTGTTCTTTCCAATTTGAATTTCTTTTTATTTTGCCTAATCGCTCTGGCTAGAACTTTCAGTACACTGTTGAATAGCAGTGATTAAAATGGCCAGCCTCGTCTTGTTTGTGATCTTAGAGAGAAAACTTTCAGCATTTTACTGTGAAGTGCCATATATATATATATATAAAAATTTTTTTTGGTTATGGATTACTGTATATTACAAATCTTTTTTTTCTTTTCTGTTTTTGTCGTCAGGTCTGTATTTTGTTTTTTTTTACATGTACACTGTATAGGTATTTTGGTTTTTGGTTTTCACCTAAAAGTTTTCCTAGGACCATTTCTTGGATCCATATAATTGAACAGTTGTAAGGATCTAGGCTAATACAGATGAAAAAATTTGCTCAGCAAGCTGTGATGATTTCCTCATTACCATACAACTATGTGGCAGTAAAAACCTGTCTGAAATGCAGTCTTCCTGACTTTCTTTGTTTCTTTCCTTTTTTTGGTACCGGGGATCAAACTCACAACCTTGTACCTGCCAGGCAGGCGCTTAAGCCACTGAGCTAAATTCCCAGTCTTATTTTTTTGAGCCAGGTTCTCACTATGCAGTTCAGGCTGGCCTTAAACTCACTTTGTAGCCCATGCTGGTCTCAAACTCACAACAATCCTCCTCTCTCAGCCTTCCGAGTGCTGGGATTAAAGGTGTGCACGACCACGTCTAACTTTTTTCTTTTTCTTTTTCTTTTTCTTTTCTTTTCTTTTTTTGGACAGGGTCTTGCTATGTAGTTCAGGCTGACCTTGAACTCACTGTGTAGCTTGAACTTGTAGCATTTCTCCCGCCTCAGCTTCCCAAGTCCTGGGTTTACAGGTGTGTGCCACCACACCCAGATTTAAATTTCTTACTAGTTATTTTACTTCTGTACTACTGGTTCCCAACCTCTACATTAGTGGTGACCAGTATACTAGTGATGTGAGTCCGTATCCTCAAGGACTTTCTTCCATACAGATTTCTGGACTCTTCATCCCAGAAGGTTTCATTCAGTGGCTCAGGGTTAGGACCTGGCAGTTGGCATGTCTGACAAGTTTTTAGGTCAGGCTGCTGCTACTGCTGCACTTCTGCGCTTCAAACTGTTGGTCTTCACCATGCTGAATGACGTATCTTGAAAGCAGTGCTTCGTAACTCTTAACCATGCCTCCAAATCACTTGTGAGGCTTTTTATATTTCAAAACAATATTATATGGCCAGGTACCTGAAAAAAACAAAACTGCAGATGATTACAATTCCCCAAATAAATGGAGACTGAAAATGTGGATTGGAAGACGTAATGTTAAAATGTGGATTTGCCCCAAATTTGTCTATAGATTTAGCATAATTCCAAATAAAAATTCCAGAAGGCTTTTTTCCTAGGACAAGCTGATTCTGATTTGTGTAAGAAATTACAAAGGAACTAGGGTAACCTGAACGATTTTGAAAAAGAAAAAATTGAAGGATTTTTTTAATGTCTGCTGATTACAAAAGTTACTTTATTTTTTAAAAAAATTTTTGAAATTTTTATTAGTACATGTTTGTAGTGCATAATTATACTCATCGTGGGGATTTGGTCTATGTAGAAATGAAACAGGCAAAGGGACAGGAACAAGCATGCAGGCAAAGCTTTACAGTGGCGATTTACTAGGAGAGGGGCTACAATGCTTACCATTTACAGAGAAAAGCAAGCTTTTTATTCTGTGTGGGGCACAAGGGCAGGCTGGAGTTGGGATTGTCACTGATCCGAGTTTCAAAATATGTAGTTTTTGGTGTGGGGGGGTGTTTCTCTTGCACAAACATGGTGGCCTTGAGAAGTGGGCAGCCAGCTTATCTTAAAAGCTATTCTATTCTTTCCATTGGCACCTTATTCTCTGTAAACATCCTGAGCCTGTGATAAGGGTGAGTCACTGTAGTTGCTTAGAAAACACAAATCCTGATTTTAATAAGTAACAGGTTCAGGGCCTGGGAGTTTGTTTTCTGCCTCTTTGTGGTGATGCCCACAAGTTTTTATTCTCTTACCTGGTTTATTTTTTTGAAATGTTATAGCAGAGACATTCTGTTTTTAGTGATGCACCTGGTTTTTGAGGTGCAGTAAGGAGAGTGAACAAGTAGGGAGGAAAACACACCATCTTTTAATGGAGAACAAGCCCTGGGTTAAGGCCCTGGGGTGCACCTGCCCTTTGTCCCGGTGGTGGTCCTTGACTGTCTCTTTGACAGCATGGTATTGGTGTACAATTAGGCATGTCAGTGGACAAAATAAGAGTCCAGAAATAGACCCTTACACATAAGATCAGTTAGAGAAAAGGGTAATTACAGGAAAGGGCAACCTTTTTAACAAATCATGCCGCAACAACTGGACATCAGTACGTCATAAAATATGAAAAGAATTTTTATTTCTGTCTCATCATAAGTGAAAAAATATTTTAGAATTGACTATAGGCATGAATGTGAAAGTGAAAATATAAGACTTCTAGGAAAAAATAGAAAATCTTTGCATCCCTAAGGCAGAAGATTTATTGGGGGAGATAGAAAAAGCAATAACCATAAAAGAAAAAAAGCTAATGTAGATTAATCAATATTAAGGACTTAATGGTGTTCAAAAGACATTGATAAGAAGAAAAGGCAAAAAGAAAAAGTAAAAGAAAAGACAAGGCATAGACTGGAAAAACCTTTATGTATGTGTATGATGAAGGTGTTAAGAAAATAAAAAGAATTCCCCCTCTAGGCCTTTGGGCTATTGTGACCCAGTAGGGAGGGAGTGGGGCCCTTCCACATACTTAAATAATCACCTTAAACTCTCTCAGATTTCAGAACAGTTGTCAAGGGACTTAAATAGTAACAGACTTGGGTAGGGGGTGCTGCCTAGTAGTCAACAGGACTGTGGAAATCTCTCATAGTTATTCAAGAACAGAAATTAGCAAATAGTTCACTGGAACTAAATTAGAGTAAAAAAATTACGTAAACACGGGAATTTAGTCTATAAAGATGGCATTTAAAAGTAGTAGGGGTTTGGGGTGTAGCTCAGTGGTGCAACTCTTGCCTAGCATGTACAGAGCCCCAGATCTGATCTCTAGCACTCATAAAGAGAAATAAGTAAGATTAGTGAAAGAAAAAAAAATGTACTTTTCAGTAAATTGTCAACCTTTTGCTGTCACCGTTCATAGGAATATCCCAATGGAGAAGAGCTTTTGTTTCTTAATCCCTGTAGTCCTGGCTACTCAGGATGCTTAGGCAGGAGTGTCATTTGAGCCCAGGAGTTTGAGGCCAGCCTTAGTAACATAGGGAAACTATCTCAAAAAACAAAACAAAAGTACTGTACAGTTGTTTTAGACAGAGGTAGTGTTAAACCTGCATTTTAGCATCCTGTTGTTAAGAATGAGAAATAGTCTATTCTGATATTAAAATATTGACCTCAGCATTTTCTAATTTATTAGCATTAGCATTATTTGTTTGTATCTACATATGTCAGAATTAGAAGTTCAGCTTTTGACTTTGAATTGCCATCATTCGTCTTTCTGGGAACAAAGTAAATAAAGTCTTTTGGTTTTTGTTATCACATCAAAAGCTGGGCGGTGCATACCTGTAATCCCAGCACTCAGGAGGCTGAGGCAGGAGGATTGCTGTGAGTTTGTGGCCAGCCTGGGCTACAGTGTGAGATCCTGTCTCAAAAAAAAAAACAAAAAAACTTCAAAGTACATGAAGAGTTTTAAATGGCAGGAGTCATCTACAGGGCAAATATTAAGTAATAAGAAAATCCCTGGGTGTGTCTCCATCTTTTCTTTTGGCTTGCTGTTGAACTGAGTATATTATTACACAATTTGTCTCCCTAAGGCGCATTATCATTGTATCCACATGGGCCAATAATGGGATGGTTTTATACTCTTCCAAAGTTGGCACCTGTTTTTCTTTGTTGAGTTAGCATCAAAAAGGAAGTAGCAATGGAATTGTAAAGGGATAATTTCTTTCTTTCTTTCTTTTTTTTTTTTTTTTTTTTAAGAGATAGAGCCTTTCTGTATTGTCCAGACTGGGCTTTAACTCTTGGTGATCTTCCTGCCTCAGCTTCCCAGATAGCTGGGACTATGGGTGTACATCACTGTGCTGGAATTTTTATATGCTATTGAAGTTAAGATGATATAAATTTAAACTAGTGTGTTATGACTTTAGGATGTTAACCTAAACCATGGTAACCACAAAGAAGATAACTATAAGTATACAGATGCTTGACTTGCAATGGGGTTACATTCCAATAAACTTAAAGTAGGTTGAAAATATTGCTGAGGGCTGGGGTTGTAGCTCAATGGTAGAGCACTTGCCTAGCATGCTAGAGAGGCTCTTGGTTCAATCCCTAGCACCACCACTGGAAAAAAAAAAAAGGGGCTGGGGGAATGATGTTAGGTTAAAAATGAATTCAGGGTCACAGATGTAGCTCGGTGGCACAGTGCCTGCCTGGCAAGTGTGAGGTTCAGAGTTTGGTTCCCAGTAAACCCATACACACAAAAAAATGAACTTTTTTCTTTTGGTACTTGGGATTGAACTCACAACCTTGCGCCTGCCAGGCAGGCGCTTATGCCACTGAGCTAAAACCCCAGCCCTATTTTTTGAGACAGGGTCTCACTATGCAGTTCAAGCTGGCCTTGAACTCACTTTTTAGCCCAGGCTGATCTCGAACTCACAAGGATCCTCCTGCGTCAGACTCCCAAGTGCTGGGATTAAAGGCGTGCGCCACCACGCCTGGCACAATAAAATGAATTTAATACACTTAATCTACGTCATAGACAAAGTTGGCTAATTTTAAACGTGCTCAAGACATTTAACATTAGTCTACTGTTAGGCAAAATCATCTAACACAAATTCTATTTTATAATAAAGTGTTAAAACATCATATAATTTATTGACTGCAGTATACAGAGTTTCATTTGTTGGCCCTCGTGATTTTGTGGCTGTTCAGAATCTGCAGCTCTCTGCTAGCAGCCAGCATTGGAGAGAGCTCATACCGCATATTGCTACCCTCCAGAAGATCAAAATTTCGAGTATGGATTTTACTGAATATGTATTACTTTCTCAATATCACAGAGTTTGAAAATCCTAAGTTGAGCTGGAGTCAGGGACAAAGGGAAGTGAGATGGGACTTTAAATGTTTCACTGTAAAAACATTAGCTAGCTTGGTGTGGAGTTACTTGCCTGTTGCCCTAGCTATGTAGGAGGCAGTAGCAGGAGGAACCTGAGTTCAAGGCCAGCCTGGGCAGTATAGTGAGACTAACTCAGAAAACCAACCAACCAAACAAAAGCACAAAAGAAGATGGTAATGCAGGAAATGGATGAAGACACAAATAAAACACAGAAAGCAGTTATATCTAGAAAACAATTAAGTGCTGAGTATGGAGGCTGGAAAGTCCGGGATCAGGGTGCCAGTAGATTTGGGTTCGGTTTGCTTTCTGCTTCTAAGATGGCCCATGTTCCTGCATCTTCTAGAGGGGCAAAAGCTCTTCTTCAAATGGTGGAAGCTGGAAAGGCAAGTAAATGGGCTGCTGGGTGAAGCTCTTCTATTAAGCCTTTTCCCTTCCTGAGAAGAGGAGCAGTCACGACCTAATCACCTCTGAAAGTCCCAGCCTCTTAATACCACCACAGTAGCCATTAAGTTTTAGCATCTGAATTTCAGAGGGGACACATTCAGACCATAGCAAATGGTAAATTTTGTTATATGTATTTTAGTACAATTTAAAAAATGGGAAAAGCCTCCATATTGCATAGGGTATACTATAAGTAAATGTCTTCTTGGTTTAGGACTATTACTAAGAGCACTGGTTCTGAATTGATCGTCACTCATTCATTCCCTCCCCTTCTCCTACTCCCAGCACCCGAGCCTCACACATACCGGGCAACGCTTTACCACTGAGCTATTCCACCGCCCTCTGTACTCTGTTATGCTTTATTAGCTTTCTTTTCCAACACACTTGGCAGGACTTTGGTCAGGGTAGTTTAATTATATGTCTTTGGTAGGTTTTAGTTGTATGTAAAGTCAGTCAAGTCCAAATGACTGTAGTTTATCAGTTATTTCTGACCTCCAGAGAGTTGTTGCTTATTCCACACTACCTTTCCTGACTTGTTATGTTTTCATTGATTGAGTAACTGGAAATTTTATCTGGATTATTAGCATAACTATATTCTTAAACTAATTTAGGTTTTGCATTTCAGTCAAATACCTTTTCTTAATTTGATGAATGAGTGTAAACATGATTCATCGTTGTAGTACCCTTATTATTACAAGCTTTAAGCTGCTAAGAAGTTTAGGCTGTCAGAACCTATTGTTGGCTAACAGTGTTAAATGGGAAGGGGAGGCATTTCCTGACACTCCCAGGATTGTAGTCTAATGAATGGGTGCAGTGTTGTCCAATTGGAAAGAATCCAATATTATTATTAAATGTTAATTTTCAAGGTTTTGAGGTAGTTGAGGTTCTTTTTTTTTTTTTTTTTTTTTTTTTTTTTTGTGGCATGGGGATTGAACTCACAACCTCACACCTGTCAGACAGGCGCTTAAGTCACTGAGCCAAACTCCCAGCCCTGGTTTTTTAAGGCAGGGTCGCACTGTGTAGCTCAGGCCGGCCTTGAACTCACAACACTCCTCCTACCTCAGCCTCCCGAGTGCTGGGATTAAAGGCGTGCGCCACCACGCCCGGCATAGTTGAGGTTCTTCAAATAATTGGTCAGTGGATATGGTAAAATCTAATAGAGAGTTTTCTTTCATAAAGAACTTTCTAGCTTGAAAAAGTAATATTGGAAAAGTATTTAAATAGGTATATTTGTGTTCTTGGATTGTTAACAGTTTCCTTTTAACTAGTGTAAGGTATATCAAGTCCTTTTTTTTTGTTGTTTTTTTGAGACAGGGTCTCATTATGTAGTTCAACCTGGTCTTAAACTCACTGTGTAGCCCAGGCTGGCCTCAGGCTCCTCCTGCCTCAGCCTCCCCAGTGCTGGGATTACAGATGTGTGCTACCATGCTCAACCTTCGAGTCTATTCAGCCATCACAACTTACTTTTTTCTCTGATTTGATTTCTGGTGGTTTTATTTTTTATTTGGTTTTTGAGCTAGGGTCTTACTGTGTAGGTTTTTTTGTCTTTTGTTTTTTGTGGTTTTTTTTTTGTACTGGGAATCAAACTCACGGCCTTCTGCTTGCCAGACAAGCACTTATGCCACTGAGCTATATTCCCAGCCCCATACTATGTAGTCTTGGCTGGCCTTAAACTTGCTGTGTAGCGCAGGCTGGCCTCAAACTTGTGATTCTTCTGACTCAGCCTCCTGAGTGCTAGGTTTGCAGGTGTGCCATGGCATGTCTGGCTACATCTACCGAGCTTGAGAACTTCTTGTTTGCAGTGCTGGAGATCAAACTGGGACCTCATGTTTGCTAGGCAAGTACTCTACCACTGAGCTACATCCCCAGTTTTTATTATTATGACAAGGTTTTGCTAACTTGCCCTGGCTAGTTTGAGATTTGTAATCCTCCTTCCTCAGCCTCCTGAGTAACCAGGATTATAGGTTTGCTCAGTCACACCCAGTGTCCCAGGATTTTTTTAATCACACCAAAAAGAAATATTGTACCCATTAGCCATCAGTCTCCATTTTCTTCATTAACCTCATGTGACTTTTTGTGACTGACTTCTTTCATTCAGTGTTTTCAGGCATCCTCTTTGTGGTAGGATGTATCACTTCTTCATTTTTATTGCCAAAAAATTCCTTTGTATGGATATATTATATTTATCTACCAGTTGATAGACATTTAGGTTGTTTTCACTTTGGGAATGTTATGAATAATGCTGTTATGAACATTCATATACAGGTTTTTTGAGTAGGTTTTTTTGGGGCGGGGGATCGAACTCATGATCTTGCGTTTGCCAGGCTGGCCCTGTGCCACTGAGCTATATCCCTGGCCCCATATATGATTTTTTTCTGTGGATATGTGTTTTAGTTTCTCTCAACTATGCAACTAGGAGTAGACTTGCTGGATCATAGGGTAGCACTATGTTTAGCTTTTTGTGTATGTATGTGTGTGATACTGGGGATTGAACCTAGGGCCTTTGTACAGAGCTATCCTCCCAGCCTTTTTTATTTATTTATTTATTTTTATTTTGAGGCAGGGTCTTGCTAAGTCACTGAGTTGTCCAAGGTAGACTCAAACTTGCAGTCTTCCTGCCTCAGCCTGCCAGACTGCTGATCACAGATGTGCAGCACCGTGACTAACTTAGCCAGAACAGCATAGAAATTTTGCTGTGTTTTTCACAATGCACCCTTACAGGTGGCATACAGTGTCTATGTCTGTTATCTCTTAAAAGGAGAAAAAGTAAAGGAGAGGAGGGGACAGGAGAAAAATCACATTCTTTTGCTTTTCAGAGAAGCTCTGGTTTGGCTGGGGATATAGCTCAGCAGCACAACCACCTGCCTGGCAAGCACAAGGCCGAGTTTGATTCCCAGTACCAAAAATCAAACAAACAACCCAGAGAAGCCCTGGTTCAATAAATACCTTTTCCTTGTAGCATCCTGGTGGAGAAGAGGTTCTGCTGGAACAAGCTGGTATAGATGCAAGTGAAAGCTTTGAAGATGTAGGCCATTCCTCTGATGCCAGAGAGATGCTGAAGCAGTACTACATTGGTGATCTCCATCCGGTAAGAACTATCAGAAAGTGAGGAGCACTTATGTAGAGAAAACTACTGAATGAATAGCCAGAGACTGGAATAAGAGAATGATTAAAATAGAAATTCATTCAACCCAGTCGTCAGGCTGAATTTTCTCTAGGAATCATCTAGCCTGTAGTACAACACTTATCTCTGAAAAGCTAAGGGGATTGGTTTTAATTAATTGGATTGATTGATTGATTGATTGATCGATCCTTTTATGGCAGCAAATCACCTCTTTACCTAAAGTAGTGATTTGGTAGTTCTTGGAAGTCTCATGCCAAAGGTGTTAACTATGGCCTTTAATTCCTCTGTGCATACCATTTTAAGGGAAGACCCTGATACGGTGAGAGTGGAAGGTCAGTTCCTATCTTCAGACCCTGAAGTTTCCCAGGAATTCACTGTTACCATGTTATAGTCTCATGTTCCAACATTAGAAATCAGCACATAGTTAAAGTTCATTTGGATATGTCTTACAATACTGTTTTTCTCTTTTAACAGAGTGACCTTAAACCTCAAAGTGGTAGCAAGGTAAGAAGTCATCAGTTTTTCTTGTGTGTTTTAGTGATATATTTCTGTTTACTCAAGTAGAATTGTTTTGTTAGATAATCATCTTAGTAAGAGAAGTTAAAAAGTTTTAAAGTGTTTACTTTTTTCCCAAGCAAAGATCCTGTTTTTCAGGAATTTGGACTCAGTATGTCTCAGGAAAAAGTATAGCTGAGTCTTGGACAGTAGGAAACATTTTGTTAATGCTTCTATATGCTTTTATTTTTTTAATTGAAAGTATAAAGCTATATTCTCTGTATAGTTTTGAAAGAAATTAGTTTATAGGTTCAGTTATAAAGCAGTATCTTACATTATGTGGAACAGTTGATAATTGTTTCTATATGGAAAAGATTTGGAAAGTTAATTCTTTCTCTCTCTCTTTCTTTCTTTCTTTCTTTCTTTCTTTCTTTCTTTCTTTCTTTCTGGTACCAGGGATCAAACTCACAACCTCGTTCCTACCAGGCAGGTGCTTATGCCACTGAGCTAAATCCCCGGCCCTATTTTTTGAGACACAGTCTCACTATGCAGTTCAGGATGGCCTTGAACTCACTTTGTAGCCCAGGCTGGTCTTGAGTTCACAGTGATCCTCCTGCCTCAGCTGCCTGAGTGCTGGCATTAAAGGCATGCGCCACCATGCCCAGCTAGTTAATTCTTTCTTATATGTTGTCTTTATAAGTTATAACAGAGATCTTTCTGTCCCTGTTTCCCAAACTTATTTTACTCTATAAACTCAAATAGGCCCACACTCTTTCCAGTAACTCATTGATACAACAACAACAACAACAAAAGTATCGGATTAATTGAAAACCTTAATATGTCTACATTGTATACCAGGAAAATATGAAAGCCTTTGCTGCTTCCCACAGGCTGGTTGGCTCCCTCTTACTTATTCTTTTGCAATTTCAAATAGCTGTTACTGATTTTAAAAGACAACAACAGCCGGGCATGGTGGCACACGCCTTTAATCCCAGCACTTGGGAGGCTGAGATAGGAGGAGTGTTGTGAGTTCGAGGCCAGCTTGGGCTACAACGTCAGTGCAAGCCGACCTGAACTACATAGCGCGACCCTGTCTCAAAAAACTAGGACCGGGAGTTTGGCTCAGTGGCTTAAGCGCCTACCTGGCAGGTGCGAGGTTGTGAATTTGATCCCCAGTGCCACCAAAAAAAAAAAAAAAAAAAAAAGACAACAGTCTAGGTGCTGCCTAGAATAACGTACACACCATACAACCCCTCTTGCTTGCAGGCTCTTGCTTCCCATTCCTCACTGAGCCAGAATTACTGACCAGACTTGACACAGCAGTTCAGGTTGACCTGGACTCGAGAATTCTTTTGACTCAAGGGAGTGCTTGCCTGGCAGTGTCTGCCATCTGTCACCATGCAATCCAGGGTGTTTGTATAAATTAATCCTTCCAACTTGTTAAACTCTGCTACTGTGAACTATTGATTTGTTTATGAATGGGGATTAAAATGGTTCTTTAAACACATTGTAAGCCCTGGTAGTTGATTTGTCCTCCGCTTCTCATACATGTATTACCTGTATTTGAAACCTTCCTTGTGATATTAAGGTAAAAAAAATTTTTTTAAAGAGCAGAATATATTTATTGAGAGAAAGAAAGCTTCTGTCTGAGAGAGACAGAAGGGGTCCCAATTGGGTTGCCAGGGACTCGGTCTTTTCTAGGGATTTTTATAGAGTAAAGTCATGAGGTTAGACGGGTCCAAGGCAGGGAAAAATGGGAGCCTACAAGGTGGGCATAAGGTGGAACATAACTATGGTTAACCAGTAAGATTAATTGTTCAGGTAAAATTGATTAAATCAAGGACAAACGGGGAAGCGAGTCACGTAGTAAGTGGGCATGCTTAACAGCAGTGACTCTTCCTGTAGGGGATGGGATGCTGACTCCTGACTTCCTTAGGGTGATAGAGAACTTAAGGTAAAATTTGAACCAAGTGTGATCTTGATTAGTGTATTGAGCATGTCCAAAAAACACCACTTGTTAGTGATCGAGTTTGCCCAAGGGCTATTTCCATTTTTGCAAAAGATGCATCTTGTGTCTAGGAGCCATAACCCATTTCTGCACAGCAGTCATGAGAGCACCTTTATGTTAAAACAGTGGAAAAATATTTTTGCAGTTACAGTATCTAAAAGTCTGTGAATTGCTTTTTGTTGCTGTTTTTCTTCCTAATACAGTAGATAGAGCTATTTAAGGAATGGAGAGCAGTAGTCCTCCAATTCTGTTCCTCATACCACCTAAATCGGGATCACTTGGAATGCACATAAAATACACATAAAGTATGTATTTCCTGGGTTTCCACTGCTTCTAAAATCTCTACAGATAGGGTTTGAGCATTTGCATTTTTGTTTGTTTTGTTTTTGTTTTGTGACAGGGTCTCACTGTGTAGTTCAGGCTGGCCTTAAACTTGTGGCGGTCCTCCTGTCTTACTCTCCCAAGTTCTGAGATTACAGGCGTGTGCCACCAGCTTCATTTGCATATTAAGTTACCCAAGTGATAAGTAGGTTGCCAAGGGTCAAACTTTTTACTAAATGACACGCTCTTCTTTTCATTTGAAAAGTTAGTAAAATTTGTCTTCCATGGAAAATACTTACCAGTCTTCTATCGGCCAAAAAGTTAATTAGAGATTTCCCAGCTGAATTAAAACTGTTGCATCTTAGCCGGGCATGGTGGTGCATGCCTTTAATCCCAGCACTCGGGAGGCTGAGGTAGGAGGAGCGTTGTGAGTTCGAGGCCAGCCTGAACTACATAGTATGACCCTGTCTCAAAAAACTAGGACCGGGAGTTTGGCTCAGTGGCTTAAGTACCTGCCTGACAGGCGTGAGATTGTGAGTTCAATCCCTGGTGCCACACAAAAAAAACAAAACAACAAAAAAAAAAACCTGTTGCATCTTGGATTTTTTTATAAGAACTGTAGAGAAAGAACCCATTTCTAGTCACCAAGATAATAATAGTTTAGACGTCTCCAAATGTAGTTTAACCCCTGCTGGGGCCAAAAAGTGACTAAACATAGTGTTTTCAAGTCTCCGTTTACCTCATGTCACTTATCTGTAAATATTCTGTCCTCTTAAAGTGGCCACTGGGTAGTCACATTGCTCTACTTCAGGCAAGCAGGCCTTTTGGTACATTCTTAAGATCATAGAAGTATATTCCAATGTTATTTCAATTCCAGGAAAAAATTCTTGATCCCTCAGGTTTATTTTTTAATAAATAACAAATACTTTACTAGACACAGATACAGGCTGTATCTGTTTTCTTCATTTTTCTTTTTTTCTTTTTGGTACCAGGGATCCAACTCACAACCTCACACCTGCCAGGCAGGTGCTTAAGCCACGAGCTAAATCCCCGGCCCTATTTTTTGAGCTAGGGTCTCACTATGCAGTTCAAGCTGGCCTTGAACTCACTTTGTAGCCCAGACTGGTCTTGAACTGACAACGATCCCCCTGCCTCAGTTTCTTCATTTTTCTATCTCATGTTTAAATGTTAACCATCAAGATATGTAAGTGAAGTTAATTTCTTTTTTCTTTTTTTTCTTTCTTTTTTTTTTTTGGTACCAGGGATCGAACTCACGAATCTTGCTCCTGCCAGGCAGGTACTTATGCCTCTGAGCTAAATCCCCGGCGTGAAGTTAATTTCATTAATTGTTTATGTTAGTTTGTGGTGTCTGAAACTCCATAAAAAAGTGATTTCTTTTTTTTTTTCCCTAAACCTAATTAAGAGAAGCCTTAAGGGAGAGTTTTAATTACCAGTCTCCTCCCTTTGTTTTTTCACTTCTCTTTCACCTTCGTGTTTTTTTTTGTTTTTGTTTTTGTTTTTGTTTTTTTTTTAGCGGCACCAGGGATTGAACTCACAACCTCAAGCCTGCCAGACAGGTGTTTAAGCCATTGAGCCAAACTCCCGGCCCTTCTTTCACCTTCGTATCTCATAGCTCTTTCCTGTATTTCTCCGCAAAATAACACCCAAAATGTTATTACTCCAGAGTATAAATCAGGAACCAGTCCCAGTTCTTTTAGAAATTAGCTTTTAACCAGGCTCGGTGGTGCATGCCTATAATCCCAGCACTTGGGAGGCTGAGGCAGGGGAACACGTTCTGAGTTTGAGGCCAGCCTGGGCTGCAAAGTGAGTTCAAGGCCAGCCTGAGCTGCATAGTGAAACTTTATCTCAAAAAGACAAAAACAAAACAAAACAAAACCAACAACAAAAAACAAAACAAAAAAAAAAAGAATTAAAAAAACTACCTTTCATATTGCTTTAGTCAGGTAATAAATGGTTACCACTATTTTACTGTTAGATTGATAATCTGAGTTGAAGGCCCTGAAATGGTATAATCCAAAATTTAAAAAGCTTAGAGATTATGGATCTGACCTGACAGTGGATGTCTTTTTTACCTGTATCAGTTAAGGATAACTAACTAGAATTTAAAATCATCTTGTCTTTGTGAATCGCTTCTTGGTTGGATTAATCTCCATGATTAGCAATCAGTCTTCTATGAAGTCATATTCATATTTGACTTAACTTTTTTTAGGTCTACTTTTAGTTATGGAAACTCTCCTTAGAAGCAGACCAAATGGTATTTATGCATGTGTGCCTCCTTCCTTATTCTGTAACAAACAGCCCACAGGCATTTGTAGTGTGTAAATTACCTTTTTGATTATGCACTTACTTCTCACTTAGCTATTTATCACTCAGTCTGCCTTCAGTTCAGGAGGTAAAGTACATACACATCTTAACCTGACCAGAAAAGTAGGGACCCTTTATTAACAGGTACTGTATCATCTAGGTGTTAGTGCAACTGCTTTACTAGTAACGTCTCCCTTCAGCAAATAGACCAATAACTTGGCTGTTTCACCATTAAAAAAAATTAATGTGTGATATTGTTGACAAAGTGAAATAATTCTGAAGATAAGAAATATTAATATCACCATCCTGAAACCCAAACTCCCAACACATGAACTCTCAAGGGAAACAGTGAAACCATTATCCAAACCGTAGCAGTGACATGAAGCTAGAAATTTTACTTTTAAGAGTTCTTTGTATTCATATTGTACCTACTACCTAATTTACTAAAAAATCCAATTGCCCCCTAGACAAGTATTGATTACTGTTCACCCAAGAATTTTGTCTAGTTGTTTCATTGTTCCTTGTTTTTGTCTGACATTTGTGTTTTGTAACATGATCTTTTGACAAGTAGAATGTCACAGCAAAATCATTGAAAAACAAAATATCCTTTCTTGAAAGATGTCAAGAATTAACATCTTCTGAAACTATTTAGAAATGATAGGGAGTTTTGCAAATGGAATCAAAAGAGGACGGTAGCATCCTTTTCAAGTCAGCCCTCAAGTATTATAATAACTTTCAAGTCAGCCCTCAAGTATTATAATAACTTTTTTCACTTAAGTCATTCTGTATTTTAATTACTTTCTTTAGAGATATATCTTATCACAGTGAGTCACAGAAATTTGTTTCGGGGCTGAGTTTTTGAGACAGGGTCTCAATGTGTAGTTCAGGCTGGCCCTCAACTCGCTGTGTAGCTTCGGCTGGCCTCAAACTCGCAGCCATCCTCCTATTTTAGCCACCCGAGTGCTGGGATTACAGGCGCATACCACCACATCCCACTACACTTTGGGAGTGTTTTTTATTTTTGAATTTTACCTTATCTATTGGGAAATATTTTTCACATAAACAGGCTAACCCTAACTGTATGTACCTTGTGAGGGAGTAATCGTTAAGTTGCATTTTCATCCAGAAATAAATGACTTGCAGCAACTTTTATATTTTGTAAACTAGAGCTTTATGAGGATACTATCCCCAGGATGTATTCCACAGGCAAGAGTTGGGACTATAAAATGTTGAAGTCATGTTCTTTAGTCCTCAAACTTATTAGATGTACCAAATATTAAGATTCATATAGCAATAACTCATGTATAAGGTCCAGGATATTATGGGTGAAAAATTCCCTACCAGTAGTGTTTGAACCCAAAAGTTCTCAAGTTGTTTTTCTTAAGTTACTGGCTACAAAGATACCAAAGTGTTCTAAATAAAAACTGCAGAACTGCCACCAGACCACCCAAATACCTATTAAATTTGGTTAAGGTGTCTTGTGGCTTAAAATTCACTTCCTCTGACTTTAAATACTTGGAATCCTCTTTGAATAGCAAACATCTAATTTAGGAATTAAAACATAAGCTCACTGTACACTTTATATACCTTTTAAGCTTTTGAAAGCCTAAATATGATCTATTGTAAGCTGAACTTATACTATAATGCCCTGTCTGTATGTTTTTATACATCATGATCATAATTCTAGTTCATTCTTTCTTAATTTGTGTCCTGATGGCGAAGTATTCATACGCCACATTCCTTCAGTGTGTGCGTGCCCTCCTCTCATGTTTTCTCATGAACAGAATTCACAGTGAAATCCTTCTCTACTGACCCCAGAATTCCTTCCCACGGGACTGCCAGATAGGACATTTGTCATTCTCTTCATCCTATCAGATTGGGTCAGTACTTTATGGTGTACTGACTTTTGGAAGAATATCTGGGAAAATACTCCTTTATAAAACTTGCGAAAAAGAGTAAAATCTCCATGTGGTAGTGCTCCTTCAGTCTCCCTAGACACAAGGGAATAATATTTCTTCTCCCCTACCCTTTTGAAGGATGCTGCTCTTACAGGTTTTGAGCCAACAAAATTCCCTCAACTCAGAAAATTCTGTTGAAATAATATGATTTTAGAGTGAAGTTCATCTGATCTGAGCCTTTCATTTTACAAATGAGGGAGCTGATTTAGCATTGAACTGAACGATATTAGATGTAATTTTAGTTATGAGTTACTTAAATGTGTCAGGTAGTATTTTCTTTTACCCTATAACGCCCATCTTTAGTATTTATATGTATATAAATACATTTTTGAAGGAATTACAGCCTTAACTTTGAATTTTAGGAATGAATTTTATTTAAACAGTTGATTTCTTTAGTTTTGAGCTAAAATCATAGTAGACTTAGGAATTTTGTTATTTGTAGGTATATTCCAAACTCATTAGAGGATAAAAAATACTACATATTAATTACCTAGTAGAGCTGATGCTTGGAGAACTTTGGATTTAACCTGTTCTCTTATAACTAAAAATCATAGTGTTATAATTTACTTACCAAATGAACAGTGGCGAACTTTCTTTTTTTTTAAATTTTATTTTAAAGATAGTAAAATCCAACAAAACATAACAGAACAAAGTCAATCAAAACAAAACAGTAGAACTGGTACAGAGCTTCAAAGCAAGATATTAGGAAAACAATAGCTACTATAGTATATCTTATTATTTTCAAAATAGTTGACCATTCCATCAGGTATAGTAAAATCAAGCCCAAAACAAAACAGAATAAATCCAGTAAAAAGAGAATATGAAATAAAGCAAAAAAAAAAAAATTAATCAGAATAAAGCAAAATAGAATAATATTGGACCTCAAAGACAAGATAAGAATGGAATCCCCTATATTTGCCGCATTGCATACTGTCATCTTCCCAAGAGATGCTCAGACTGCCGGCCCCAGGCCTGCAAAATCAACCAAACAATACAAGCAGTTAGTTGCTTCATGTGCCTTAGTTGCTATCAACTTAGCCGGTCCTCTGAACCAGCAGGTTGCCTACGGCGTGGGGGATGGGGTAGGGGGGACGGTGGCGGCTGTCCTTGATTCTTAGCCAGCACGCTGGTAGGCTTACAGGAGGCACATCTTTCTCTTCCTGGAGTCTGCGCCGGCCGCGCACCACTCACCAGGAAGGCAGGCTAGTTGTCTTATGGTTCGAACCTCCCTGACCCACAGTGGAGAGCTTTCAAATCTGATGTGAACATAACCAGCCAGATATGCCTGAACTCTTAAGGGATAAGCTGAAGTCAGCTGTAGCCTGGAAGAATTTCACTTAAGCATGCTTAAGATTCAGCACAGTGCTTTGGCGTGGAAATGAGGATTGAGGAATCATGAATAGGGAAGAGTGGAGGAGAAGAAAGATTGTATGTTAGAACTTTTCAATTTTGTAAAATTAAAACTCAGTAAACAGCGGCTGAGGATGTGGCTCAGTGATAGAGCTCCTGCGTTCCATGCATAAGGCCCTGGGTTTGATCCCCAGCACCTCAAAAAACCAAACCAAACCAAACATCAAGAAACAAAATAACATAAAACATAAACAAAACCTCATTTGACTTCTTTCCAAACTTTGCTAAAGGACTTGGCTGCTAAACATTGTGTCTCTAACATCTCTTTTACTGTTGTATCGATTTTTACATACCTTTTTAATATCGTAGTGGGCTTAAAGTGGAGCTGCTCTAATTTGGTATTTACAAGGCTATCCATGTCCAAAAGGGAGTAGATGGTCATTCCACTATGTTAGGCAAATTGGTCTTTTTTGTCTTCAGGGATAAATTGATCTCAAAACAGGAACACTTTAATGTACTTAGTTTAAAAAATATATGTATTTTCAGTTATTCATTGTTTATAAGAAATGATTATAATTTCAGAATATTGTAGTCTTGGTTTTCTCTGCTCTTTGTTTTTATGACATTGTCAAGGCTCACTCAGGTTAGCATGTGTCTTGGTCTTTGGGTTGTAAAGGAGGCTAAAAGCTTTGAAATGTAGAGAATTCATTTATATTAACTTTGACTTTTAATATAATTATAGATTACACATCATAATACCTATGTTACTCTGTGATGCTCTCATATAAACCTTTTATAGTCTAAGGTTTAAAACATTTTCTATAGTAACTATTTTTTGTTCTATAAATCTTTGGTGTGTATATGGGTAAGGTAGAAGACCATGGACATTTTCTTGATCGAATTCAATTATTTCTTGGCTACTATAGTGACGCGTTAAAAGGGCAACATTATAAATTAGTGTAATGCACACAACACTGTCACTACATCTACCATCTCTCAAATCTGTAAGATAGTAATTTTTGTTGTATTTTTCAAAGAAGATTGACCTACAACATGTGTTTAATTAACCAAATCCATGCTGTGCTAGCAAAATGTCCCAGATAACACTAACCATCAAGGTCTCAAAGAAGTTATTAATACAGTTTTTTTAAAACCTTTCATTGGAAGTTTTGCTTATCTGTAGGCTAATTTCTTTCAGATTTGGGGCGTGTATTCTTTGTATGGCAGTGTTTTTGATACAGAAAATTAAAACTCATTTCATGGGCTGCTCTAAAGTATTTCTGGGCCAGTATGAATGATTCCTGGAAATTATTGAAAATTGTTGGCAAGCAGAGTTAATACTCTATTTTCATACCCTGCATACTTCTGCATATTGGCCATGATGATATTTTAGGCAGCAGTGACCAATACTAATGGGTGATTGTCCTCTGTCAGTAATTTGGCAGGCCTTTTATCCTGTATAGCTGATTAATGTCTGTAGTATTTTCATTTAACATATACTTAAGTTGAGTAAAAAAGATTTATTTATTAATAGTAAATAAATAAGATTTTGTTGAGATACGATTCACATACCATACAACTTACCTGTTTAAAATGTTCAAGTCAGTGGTTTTTAGTGTATTCACAAAACTGTTTACACAGTCAATTTTAGAACAATTTTAGCACTCCAAAAAGAAACTCCATACTTATTAGTGTTATTTTCCACCCTCCCATTCTCCTTCTCCCGCTCCCCAGCACAAAGCAATGACTCCTGTATTTTTCTGCCTCTGCTGATTGTGCTGATCCAGGTGTTTCATATAAATGCATCTGTATAATATGTGGTCTTCAGTGTCTGACTTCTTTCATTTAGCATATTTTGAAGGTTCATCCACACTGTTACATATGTCAGTACTTATATTGTTTTTTATTGCCAAAGTGTGTTTTTAAAGATTATTTTGGCATTTTATTTCTCTTAACTGTTCTCTCCCTTTTCACTATGTAATAAACTGTAAAGTTTTCAGTCATACAGTATTACGATTTCAAAGAGTAAGCCAGTTCATCTCTGTGAGCTACAGAGCAGTCATGGCCTTGGGCATTTCACAGTTGACATATATGTTATATGGGAAGAGTTTTGGGTTCTTTAAAAATATTTTCAGAAAATGTGATCTTGGTACTGCCGGTGGCAAACCCAGAAGGACCAGGTCTACCATTGTGACTAAAAGTTCAGTCCATTTCAATATAATTTATATCATTAGTATTTTTTTTTTTTTTACATTTAAAAACGAGGTCATTTCTGTGCTTTGACTAGTGATTCTTCACTAGCAAGTACCAATGTATTATCAGAAATAAGACTCTTGGTCCACTCATTGCCCATAGATTTATAATCATCAAAGTGCTTCAACTTGTGTTGCCAGCTACAAAGAGGCTTGTATGTGCTGTGTTAATCTTTTTTCTTTTCATTTTTTCAACTTGTGTCTTCTTTAGGGTCCTTCGAGAAATAATTCGTGCAAAAGGTCAGTATCCCTTTCTCAGACTTCCTTATCCTGTGTGTAATGTCTGGCAAGAAGTTCTTCTATAAATGTATATGCATAAGTACAGTTTGATAGCTAATTCTTTTGGCTCACGTCATTGCAAATTCAGTAGTTCTTTGACATTAGTAAAATTAATTTTTACAGTTTCAAACGCCTTGACTAATCTAAAAGATTTATGCCTTAAGTAACTTTTAAACCTTATTGTAACATCAGTAAGAGGCCGGTATGCATGGAAAAGTAACTGCTATGAACTCAAGGTCTGGTTGTCTGTAGTTCAGCCCAGCCGTGTGACTTTCACTTCAAATGTAATCTCATGTAATCTGCGCAGTCACTCTGTATGTAAGGTAGGTGCTGGTGTTATATCCTATAGAAGAAAAAGTCATTTTTAGGAATTTGGGTTTTCTCAAAGTTTTACTTATATCTCTTGTAGTAATATAAGTAATATAATAGTATTAGGTTTGAAAAGTATAAATTACCGTCCCATAAAAGTTTCTTCTTCAGATAACTATGGAATCTTTGACTTGGAAAAAATCTTCATGGCGATTCTGTAGAATTATGTATTATGTCTGTTTTTTTTTTGTTGTTGTTGTTGTTGTTTCTTTTTTTTTTTTTTTTTTTTTTTTTTTTTTTTTTTTTTTTTTTTTTTTTTTTTTTTTTTTTTTTTTTTTTTTTTTTTTTTTTTGTCTTTTTGAGACAGGGTCTCATTATGCAGTTCAGGCTGGCCTTGAGCTCCCTTTGTAGCCCAGGCTGGTCTTAAACTTGTGATGATCCTCCTACCTCAGCCTTCCAAGTGCTGGGATTTACAGGTATGTGCTACCATGCCTGCCTTATGAGACTCTTCCTTAAAATGAAAAACATCACAAAGAAAGGAAGCCTTTTACTGGATTAGGACAAAAATAATAATGTTTTTTTTTTTTTTTTTTTTTTTTTTTGCGGCACCGGGGATTGAACTCACAACCTCGCGCCTGCCAGAGCAGGCGCTTAAGGCACTGAGCCAAACTCCCGGCCCTAGTTTTTTTTTGAGGCAGGGTCGCACTATGTAGCTCAGGCCGGCCTTGTGCTCCCGTTGTAGCCCAAGCTGGCCTCGAACTCACAACGCTCCGCCTACCTCAGCCTCCCGAGTGCTGGGATTAAAGGCGTGCGCCACCATGCCCGGCGAAAACTAATAATTATTAAATAATGTTTTTCTAGCAATATTTTTCTGGGAAAAATATAGCTAAAATGCCTGCTGAGCTATGGACTTAAAGAAAATTTAGGCCAAGTATGGTAGTACACGCCTCTATTCCCAGCACACAGGAGACTGAGGCAGGAGGATTACCATGAATTCAGTTCCAGCCTGGGCTACATAATGAGTTCAAGGCCAGTGTGAACTACATAGCAAGACTCTGTTTCAAGGAAAAGAAAAGAAAATTTAGCCACCTGTATTCCCAGCACTTGCGAAACTAAGGCAAGAGGATGACTACAAATTTAAGGTCTGATGTGGGTACATAGTTGAGTTCCTGAACTATATAGTGAAACCCTATCAAAAAATCAAAAAAAGATACCAGGTGTGATGACATATACCTATAATCGCATCACTCAGGAGGCTGAGACAGGATTGCCATGAGGTGCAGGCCTGCCCAGGCTATAGAGTCAGTTCAAGACCAGACTGAACTACAGAGTAACAAGACCCTTTCTCAAAAAAACCAAATCAACCAACCAAACAAAAATCAAAAAAAGAAAAAAATTTTTTAAATGATGGTGTACATGTATACACCTATATAATGCTAGCAGTCTGAGAAACTGAATCAGGAGTATCACAGATTCAAACCCAGCCTGGGCAATTTAGAGACTGAGACCCCCATCTCAAAATACAAAAATAAGGGGATAGGGGACTGGGGGTGTAACAAAGGCTCTGGGTTCCACCAGAAAAGGAAGAACCAGATGTGGTAGTTCATGCCTGTATTCCTGGCGCTCAGGAGGCTGAGGCAAGAGGATCACCACAAGTTCCAGGCCAGCCTGGGCTACTCAGTGTGTTTAAGCCCAGCCCAGAATATGTAGCAAGACCCGTTCTCAAAAAAACAAAAACAAAAAAAGGTTGTGTGCCTAAGTATACCAGGAAATATTTACAAGAATATTCACAGCAACATCATTCAAAATATTCAGACATTGGGAACTATCCAAATACTCATCCATTAACAAAATGAATGAATAAGTTATGGTACATTCATGCAGTAAAAATAAGTGGATCATAAGTAAGTGAAGTAACTCTATGCAGTAACCTAGATAAATCGCCAAGAAGATAATTCTGTCTTATCTTGCAGTAGGAGGTTATTGTTGAGTTTACATCACCCTTAGTGCAGTATAAATGTGTTTTCTTCTCTCCTCAGTGGCAGCTAAGTAATAGGAAAAATTATTATGAAGATTGATGGCCAACCATTGTTTTCTGCACTGAGGACTTTTTCTTCAGTGTATTCTCAAGGATCCTGTGGTGGAGCTGTAGTCTTTTGTTGTTGCTCTTCAAACGGTCTGAATTCATTTCTCTTCTGGGGAGAGGACGTGAACATTCCCATGTGCTGTGCTGCCGTTACACATGCTGTCTTGATTGATTTTTTAAACAGAGGCTGCCTGGCTGAGTACTAAACTTGTTCAGAGTAGCTTTCTGCCTTACTTCAGTGTACAGGGTGCTAGGCATGTTTAGGCAAAGAGAAGTGTGTTTGGTACGAACCTCAGCTGGAGGTTTTAGCTCTTAATATCAAGCCTGGACATGTCTTACACAGAGGGGTAGCCAGGTCATTTGGATCATGGCTTCACGCCTTAAAGCTAGCAGTGCTGACATACTCCACTATAGATGAATTATTTTGGGGAGAAGGGTTGCTGCTCTGAAACTCTCTTGGAAAGTTGCCTGTGGTACTTCCTAAGGCAGCAACCATTTGTTTAGCTCTCTCTCAAACTATTATTCTGTTCTTTTTGTGGGTATCCTTTTTAGTGTCCAAACTCAACTAGAGATCAAGAGGACAGTTTAGAATCAGAGTGCCTGACCACCTTGTGATTTGGAGTGCAAAGATTGTGTCTACTTTGTATGGGAGGAGGATAGTAGTTTCATAGGGTTGTGGTAAGGATTAAACTTCTAAAATACATGTGAAGCAGATTAAATATTGCCAATAGTTGGATTAGATACTGTTTCCAAGTTTCCCAAAATAAAATTAAATTTCCCAAATAAAATCAGTTATGGAAATACCTATACATATTTACATATGTAATGGTATTGTTTTTCCTACTTAAAACTATTCATTTGGGTTGGAAGTATACCTCATTAGAGTACTCCTCTAGCATGTATGAGGTCCTGGGTTCAATCCCTAACATGGGGGAAAAATTAATTATATATGAAAAATCCCTTTATGTATGTGTGTGTGATACTGGAGATTGAACCCAGGGCTTTGCCCCAGTTAAACAAGTGCTCTACCCCTGAATTATGTCCACCGTTGAATATATGAAAAACAAAAGCAGAAAGAAGAAAAATAAAATTTTTGAGGGAGGGGCTTTTTAAATCAGGGTCTTACTGTAGTTCAGGCTGTTCTTGAACTCATTCTGTAGCCCAGGCTGGCCTTTGAACTCAGCAATCCTCCTGCCTCAGCCTCATGAGTGCTGAGATTATAGGCATGTGCCACCACAGCAGGTCATAAAGAAAAAAACTTTATCCATAATCTGATAACCCAGATATAACTATTATATGTCTTTGTAGAAACACCTATAGAGGTGTGTATGTGTATTGTCTTGGATATTTTATCCTTTTTTAAAAAATTACTTTTAATATTGGCACTCCAAAATAGTTTGGGTATGCTGGGCTTGCTGGCCCACACCTGTAATCCCAGCACTCATGAGGCTGAGGTAGGAGGGTTGTCATGAGTTCAGAGCCAGCTTGAACTACATAGCAAGTTCAAGCCCGTCAACTACATAGTGAGACCCTGACTCAAACAACAACAGCAACAAGAACAACAACAAAATAGTTTGGGTTTTTTTTTCAACTACTGTGTGATAAAAGCAATTAAATTTCCCAAAATGAAATCAAAACTGCTTGCCCACATAAGTATTACAATGTCAATTCTGAAAGATAGTGTATGTTTGCTTTAAAATATTCACAACTTCATTGCTTTTTTCCCATTTCTAGTTGCTGGTCATACTGGATTTTCCCCATCGTTGGCGCTGTTCTCCTGGGCTTGCTGTATCGTTACTACACGGCGGAAAGCAAATCCTCCTGAGGAGACCTTGTTGAAGCCTGGGAAACACATCCACTTGGGAGTGAAAATTAGAGACTTGCTTTGGGGACTGCAGCAGTTCCCCTCGAATCCTGCCAATTGTATTCTTTCCCCTTAGAGCCAAGCCGGTTGACCAGACATCCACCTCCAATCTGGGGTCAGTGTCCTTCCTCTCCCAGAGCCTTACTCCCAGAGCGCCTGCTCCCTGCTGGGACCTGGCCGGTGCTGCTTCTTGTCACTGGTTTCCACAGGGCCCCTACACTTCGTCTTTATGTTGCTGATTATAGTTCACATGCTGTGGTGACGTCGCTCTGTGGGAAGAATGCCTGCTTTTCAATACTTTGCCCATTAGAGATTCTTATCAGGGGAACACTCTAGTTTTGAAATTTTTCTTTTTCCATTTTTTTAAAAATCTTTTTAAAATTCTGATTTGATTCTGTTATTTACTATAAACGATTTCAGTTGTGAAGTAAAAGTGTGCACCTATTACTTACAACATGACTGCCAAATGACCTTGTTCCTTATTTATGTTTGTTAAAACCCGAGCGAGTGAACTATGTGGTCATCTCCCTTCAGGCTGGTGTTGCTGGCAGAGCCTCCACCCCCTCAGTCCAGCCCCTTTTTCCCCAAGGGGTGCTGGACAAAAACCCTGCTCTCAGGGTAACTGGACCCTGGCAAATTAAGAGTCATCTTTTGAGAAATATTTTTAAAACACTACTTCAGGGCAGGAGTTTAGGGAAGGCACCAAAACTTTTTTCTTTTGTTTAGTACCAGCTTCTAATTGTCTCTCTCTTTTTGTCCCCTTTTATTAGTAAAAATATAAATGTATAATTATGTCTAGAGAACTTTACCAAGGATTTTTACTGCTTTTTGCATATTGATTAGCAAACTTTTGATTCCCCATTTTACAAAAGCAAGAGACTCAGTGAAATAACTTCCATATAAAATGTCATTTGAAAATGAAAGATCATGACAAGAGACTGTTTTCCACTTCATCTGTATTTTTACTTCCATGGCTCCAACTTGTGGTTTTGTTTTACTCAAAATAAACAATAAAAAAAGCCTGGCAGGGTTTTTTTTTTTTTTTTTTGGGACTTGGATGTTTGTTTCAGTGAAAAGTAGGGTATTTAGAATTATGCTGCCGGGATTTCTTGGCATCTTTGACTTTATTTTTTCCCTCAGGGAAGCACCTGGGTAGAGTCTGCTGGCTGTTTTCTGCCAGTAGCTTTGATTTTTCTCTCCGTCCTTTGTGGGCTGCCTGCCCAATTCTGGGCTTTGGTCATATCCAGCAGGGCACAACTGGGTTAAAGTACCACAGACACTGCCCAAGATCAAGCTTGCCAGCGGCTCAACAAGACAGGAAACGCCAGCGAACCAGAGTCTGCCCGTGCAGATGCTTCAGAAAAGGTTCAAACCAGGTCTTGTGATTTATAATTGAATGAATTCTGAATTCATCAAGGTAATATTAAACTTTTTTTTTAATATATACTTGGATATGACACTTTGGAGTACCTTCTGGCTGAGTTTTAGATATCAGATACGGCTTAATCAAACTAATACCTTTAGAATTTTTTTTTAAATTAGAAGATGCTACTTTGAGAAAATGGAATAAAAAAATATTTGGTTATTACATAATAAGTGGTGTGACTTGATGCGCACCTCCTTTTAAACACAAGGAGGGGTTTCCTGAAATAAGGGTTGGGGTGTAATTGCTGTAATATCTAAGTTGTGTGATCATATGGAGTAGTCCATCAGGTTAGAAAGGAAGAACAAAGGAATATTGAGGAGCAAGCACGGCTGCATCAAGCTAAGCTAACAGTAAGCCAGCGATCACTTGGGTCAGTTGTGAGGGTGCTGGCAGTCTCTAAAACTGAATGAAAACCTCTAGCTTATAAGAAACGTTACAGAACTATAGTCTGAAGCAAAATTGCTGTTTATGATATTTCATATTTCATAGGGTAAGCAATTCAAAAAGTATGTTTTTCTGTTCCATATTTTTTTTTTCCTGTTTATATTTGGACTTGTTTTTTGCTGAGGGCCAGAGAAGAAAGTTTTTCAGATTTTTGTCTCTACCATGTGTGGAATCCATCCAGTACATGGGGCCCCTTTTAACTATTGCTAATGTGATGTCACTTTGTATTATAAGAAACACTTCTATGGGGCCGGGGATTTAGCTCAGTGGAACACATGCCTGCCTGGCATGTGTGAGGTTGTGAGTTCAATCCCCGGTACCAAAAATACCAAAAAAACACCCAACAAAAAAACACTTCTAGATCCATTTACTATAATTCTGCCTACATAAATAGCAAGGTGAAAGTTCTTGAGTGAGCGTTTGTGGACCTGTCTCAACAATAAAGTACACGATAGATAGCACACTACAGTGTATACAATATAGCACACTAGCTGCATCCAGTAGAAAGGACTTGTTTAAGAAGTAGACATGAATTCTCAGAATAGTCTTGCCGTCAGTAGGTTATGAATAGCCAGCCCTTGGTGGACAGCGTCTCCTGGGTGTTTGGCTGGTGGTTTTGTTCTAAGGAGGAGCAGCCGCCATTGTGCACTGTATGTCCATGCAGTGGCTGTGATCACAGAAGAGGAAGCAAGAGAAATTTTATGCCACCAAAATGCAGGGTGTTCATGCCCGTTTCTCCAGAATTTCCCAGGTCCTGACTCTTAGGGATTGTTTCTCATTTCAAGACAACTTTTATATTTATAAAGATAAGAAAGCGATGGGAGCAAGATGTATATTGTGTTTAGATCTCCTCATGTGACCACTTAGAAACAAAAATTCACTGGAACCAATCAGTTGAGCTTGTAGGATTCTTTCCCAGTTATCATAAATGCTTATGTTGTGAAATAATACTTACAATCATGGAGCGCTGATACGGAGCAATATGCCAGGTAGTCATTACTTATGGCATGGTATGCTTAAAATCTGAAGTGATACCTATCTGGTTAAATTCCATGTTAGCTGGGCATGGTGGCGCACTACTGTAATCCCAGCACTTGGGAGGCTGAGGCAGGATTGATGCAGGTTTGAGACCAGCCTGGGCTACAAAGTGAGCCCATGGCCAACCTGAGTTACATAGCAAGATCTGTCTCAAAAAGACAAAAACAAACAAACAAACAAACAAAAAAACCCTTTTAGGAGGTTGAGGTGCAGAACAGTAATGGTTTTTACCTCCTACTCCAGGAGAAATAGATTCAGACCTGTCTTGTCTCAACAAGAAATCAATTTTATTAACCATCCCTTTCTGCTGCCAGATATCACAAAAGTAATGGGGAGTTTAGTCACATTTGGCTGCTGTGCTCTGGGAATTTGTGGGGGTGATGGAGGAGGGAAGGAGGTTCTGGAGAAGCAGAGAGATTTGTCAAGTCCAGTAGCCCGTCTCCAGCATCTTACTCATGGGTTTTAGTAACTGCTCCTTGCCCGGGCCTATCTTCTACATTTGCTATCTGGGCCAAACATTATTTCACTTATTTAACTTTCTTTTTACTTCACCCTCAACTGTGAATGAATGTAACATTCCTTTAATTAATATTAACATTCCGTCTGTGTATTCAATAATGACATTTGTTTACCTATATTATTTCAGCATTTTTGAACAAAGATCTTTGTCTCTTTTGCTGGTATGTGCACACAGTGAATGTTTGTTAGGACTACGCACAATAAAGATACTGTTTTCCTTTTCTTGCCATGACTACAGTTGTGGTTTTTTGTTTTTTGCTTTTTTTTTTTTTTAAGTGCAAAAGTGATGGCTTTATAATCCTCAGGTGTTCTGTATAAAAATAACTCGGAAGCATAAAACTCATCTGTATCTGTGCCAATACCATGTTTAGTGTAATTTGGTGGGGAATTCTGTTCTTCAGGATTCTTGCTGCCGTTCCTTGCTGAAAGTGAGTTTCTTATTTGATAATCATGAGATGCAAAAATAAAGATTTTTGCCATATTAATGGATGTGAAGTGGGAGCCAGGTAGACAGTTTGAGGTTCAATTTCTACTAAACCCATCTGATAAAAAGAAGCCAATACAGAGTAATAATGTTCTCTTATCTGCAATGCCAGGCTTCAGATGATTGTTTTTCTTGGAAATAGCTAAACTGTTAGGGAAAATTAAACAGAAATTGAAGGTCTAGTGACTGTGTAAATAAAACAAGGGAAAAGAAACCACTTTTATAATTACCCATAAAGCATACTGATAGCCTTCTAACATTACTAACATTATATTAGATTACTGATGAAAGATGGTTCATTGGGACTTAGATATTTCACTACCACAGGAATTGAGCATTAGTAACAGGAAAAGATAGCTCCATTCTTACTACCAGCATTTTGAATCTAATTTTTAATCTTTGATACTAATAATTCATCATCAAAGCACTCTTCCTGATACTGAGTTTTTAGCAGCTGGTTGACAAATTCTGGCTGATTGATGATAAACTGAGGTGGAAGATTGCGAGTGACCCTCAGATCCCTTGCAGAACTCTGTGTGTGTGCATGTGTGTGTGTGTGTGTGTGTGTGTGTGTGTGTTATTGAGGGTGGAACCTAGGGCCTTGTACATGCTAGGCAAGTGCCCTACCACTGAGCCACACCTTCAACCCTGGAAAGTTTCTTGAATTTAATTTAGATTTGAATTATGTTGTTAGAAACAACTTTTGGTGAGAGGTAGCCTATAAAAAAATAGAGAATAATAGATTAACCAAGCATGTGCCATATTCCTGTAATGCCAACTCCTCAGGAGGCTGAGGCAGGAGGATCTCAATCTGGGTAATTTAGTGAAACTATCTCAAAAAGGGCTAAGGACATAATAGTAGTAGAACCCTTGCCTAGCATGCAATAGATTGAATTCTCAGCACAGCAAAATATAACATTTAAAAAAGAATATGTGAGGATTACAGTATTGGTGAAATCCTTAAAGAGGACAGATGAAAAGTCCTTAGGTAATTTCACCCTGGATAAGATTCAACCTGGAGCTGACGTGGACGCTCATGCCTATAATCAGCTTCTTGGGAAGCAAGAGGACTGCAAGTTCAAGTGCAGCCTGGGCAACTTAGCAATACCTGCCTCAAAATAAAAAGGGCTCGGGATGTAGCCCAGTTATTGTTATAGCAGGAAGACTGAGCTGGAGAGAGCACAGCTCAGTGCAGACACAAATGCTGTATGTTAAAACCTAACGTGACATTTTCTATCCATAAGTGCCAGTCTCGGGACAGTTTTCTGTTACTTGCTCCTGGGGTCTTAATCTCTGTGACTAAAACATTGGCGTTAATTTTTAGAAACCTATGGGCCTGGAAGGAGTGAAGCCAAGCCAGTCCTGGTTGCTTAAATTTCATTTTCCATAAAGAAACTTGGAACCTTTATTCCAGTTTTTCAGAAATGGAGGTGGGATTACCTTGTGGAACTTCGAAATTGCTTGCCAGGAAAACCTCACAGATTTGCCCACTTTGATTTTATTATTGAAAAAAACTAACAGGACACAAATAGAGATTGAATTGGAAGAGGCTAAGCTATGATCAGGGCAGGAAAGTGAGAGCTTCCCAAATCCCCCAGTTTGACCCCCTTTTTCTCTTCCTTACCCTTCCCTGTTGTGGATTTTTCCCTAGCTCTCAGACCATCTCGCCTTCCTTACTTTGCCTTGTACTTTTACTCTGTAAAGGACAAACTAGCACCCCCGCTGTGCTGCTCGTCATCTAAAGTCTGCAGTACAAAACTGTACCCAACAGTATGTCTTAGAGAACATTTGGAAGAAATAAGATTAATCTGTTCATCTGTTAGACTGTGTGAGTAAACTAGTGCAACTTCACTTGCACATCTCTAGCACCTTTATGGACGGCTGCATTCTACTTCTGTATATTTCATGCAGACCAATAAATTTGCTTCGTAAAAATCCTGAGTTTAAATTGAGTTCCTGAACCCACCAATTCTGACTGCTATGGCTCCTGTAACTTCTCTGACCTTAAATTGTCTGCCTTGGTAGTATCCTTGGGAGGCTCTGCCCTTCCAAATAAATCTAAGCTCCCATCCACACTGTCTCGCATCTTTGGGAAGCAGAAATAGTCTTCGTCCACCGAATATTAGCTTAGAGTAAGATGCAGAAACCTATTTACACTAGCAGGTGTTGTAACGCGTAAACTCCCTTGTTGCCTG
The DNA here is from genome assembly GCA_004363535.1 of Dasyprocta punctata. NCBI lineage: Eukaryota > Metazoa > Chordata > Mammalia > Rodentia > Dasyproctidae > Dasyprocta > Dasyprocta punctata. The sequence goes on along the minus strand of RJWM01015603.1, from coordinate 1,877 downwards.
AGAGTACCCCCTTGTCCTGCTCCTGTAAAGACGTAATGCCCTGATACACACAAGTTGTACTTTCCCAAGTGCCATGTGCCCGAGAGTACCCCCCTCAAGTCCTGTTCTTGTAAAAACACAATGCCCTGCTGAACACAAGTTGTTCTTTCCCAAGCGCCGTGTTCCTGTTCTGTATTGCACCGCTCCCCGAAACCTAGCCAGGTGTAAACCCTCCAACGAAACCGTCCCCTACCCCAGATGTTTAAAAGCCGTTTGTTTCCTCAGTTTGGCGCACAGTCTTCCCTATGCATATGGGGTCGCTACGTCGCCAGGCCTGTGCTAAATAAAGAGCTCTAATTTTTTCAACTGGCCTTTTAAATTGAGAGTTTTTGTTGGGATAGAGCGTCGGTTACATCACAGGTGAAAGAGAAGTGGCGTGCAAATCAGTAATGAACGTGTGCGGCTGCTGGAGGGCAAGGCTAGCCGGCACAGATGGCGGTTACACAGAACTAGGATGGGAGCCTGAGGACCAAGAGGAAGCAATCGTGTGAATGTGTGGACATCTTCATTAACTAAAATTCTTATACAGAAGAGTCTCCCATACCCCTCAAGGTACCGCATTATGCTGGACCAGAGGGAGAGCTAGGTGGATTCCAGTTTTTTGTTTGCTTGTTTTTCGCAGTACTGGGGGTTGAACCCAGGGCCATGGCACTGAGCTCATCCCCAGCTCTTTAAAATTTTTTTCTTTTAAAGTTTAAGACCAGGTCTCGCTAAGTTGCCCAGTTTGGGCTTGAACTTGTGATTCTTCTGCCCTGACTTGCAGAGTACTGGAATATGGTGTGCGCCACCACACCCAGCAGTATGCTTTATTGTAAAATCACCTTGTAACATTGAAGAATACCAGTATCCCTCTCTGCTGTAGATCAGCAACAACAGAATCCAGGATTCAGGGGAACGTGGTGCACAGTGAGGGTCGAGACCTCTGCCCTGAAAGCCTCTACTCATTAAAAACAGGTCACATGCAGAGAATCAGGAAACATGAAAACTCAGCCGCCGCCCTGTAAACAATAACACCTTCAGGAGGAAAAGGTCTTCTAACCTAGAATTTTCTATGTGGCCTGACTACAAATTGAGCTTTAGTATAGAATTAAGTCATTTCAGACATGCATGGTATCAGATTTCATCCCATGTGTCCTTGCTTTGCAGTCCTCCAAGGGATATACTGTACGCTACAAAAATGAAGAACTTAAATAAATATTTTTAAAATATAAGCCAGAAGCCGGGCGTGGTGGCGCACGCCTTTAATCCCAGCACTCGGGAGGCCGAGGTAGGAGGAGCGTTGTGAGTTTGAAGCCGGCTTGGGCTACAATGCGAGCGCAAGGCCAGCCTGAGCTATACAGTGCGACCCTGCCTCAAAAAACCAGGGCCGGGAGTGTGGCTCAGTGACTTAAGCGCCTGTCTGGCAGGCGCGAGGTTATGAGTTCAAGCCCAGGTGCCGCAAAAAAAAAAAAATATCTATATATATATCTATATCTATATATATATAGATATATATATATGCCAGGCCAGGGATGGAGCTCAGCAGCACAAGTGCCTGCCTGGCAAGCGCAAGGTCATGAGTTCAATCCCTAGTACCCCCCATTATATATATATAGGATGTGTAGAACAGCACACCCTTGTAATCTCAGTTACTCAGAAGTCTGAGGCAGGAAGGATTGCAGGGTTGCATGTTTGAGGCCAGGCTGAGCAAGTTAGTGAGAACTCATCTCAAAAAATAAAAGGGCCGGGGATGTAGCTCAGTGGCACAGTGCCTGCCTGACAGGTGTGAGGCTCTGAGTTTGATTCCTGGTAAACCCTCCCCCCCAATAAAAAAGGTAAAATAGGGTTTAGGGATATAG